>JAHWFP010156910.1:86594-135773 GCA_023313725.1 Lithobius niger | reverse complement strand
GCTGCATTGTGGAGTCGTCACTTGTGTGCTCCGCAATGGCAGCCATCAATTTCATATCAATTTGTAAACCCTAATAAGATATCCCTTTAACTACAAATAGGCTATTCCATAATTATATATAGTATTAAGTTGCATCACATGACTTCCTGTATTTGAAGAGAAGTAAACAGAAAGTTCGCTGTCTTATCAGCTGTAGCCTACACTATGGTAGTCCGTGTGTTTTATTACCATTGGTGCCAACGCTGGGCTTAAGTGTGACCCGCCGAGGACATCACAGCCATGATTGAACATCAACTGCAAAACTTGATTTTCATTAAAACGAATTTTTTGAAAAGAAAAGACATATCGCATCCATCGCAAATCACCGCTTCAGCCATGCCGACGCGTATGAACGAGATAATTTCTGTTTACTAATGTTCTGGTCGGATTCGGGTTTTTCTTGGTGCGCTCCCATCGTCTCGCGTAATGGCGCTTCAACAACGGTTGTGAGTGGCGTTTTAACGTATTTTAATACTTATTATTATTTTTAAGCGTTTGCGCAAGTTTTCGTTATGATTTTCTAAACCGCAATAACGAAAGGAATCGACAGGTAGTTGAAGTATGTCACTAGCGTGAAAAGGCGCTGTTCTATATAATTACCCAATTGGCTATATGGAATTTATGTTAGGATCAACATTTATCCCCGCCGATGATTTTCCCAGTATTCCGCACGTCGTTGCTCATGAAAAATAATTTCGGTACGCTGCCACTGCCTGCCGCCATTAATTTTTCGGCGCGCCACGCTACTAGGTTATTTTCGCATTTTAATAATTCAGTTTTAATTTTTTAACGAGTTTTTCATGATCTGAGGAACCTTCAAAACAAAAAAGGTAAGAAAGATTAAAATCCTTGCCGGGCCGGGCCGGAAGAGCACCTTATATTTTTTTTTTCGTAAACAGTTCCGATAGGCGGGTTGTTATTGTCAGTTTTAAGCAAGAATTTCATAAAGAAATACATAAACTGCTTATGCAAAACACGCAAAATTATTATTTTCATAGACGAAAGACAAAGCTCTCTATTGGATGGTTCCGATAGGAGGGTTGTTATTGTAAGTTTCGTGTGGTTTTGTGTGGTTTTGTTGTTATTTTGTTGTTAGGTTAGGTAAGTTTGGTGTTTTGCATTTCATACTGAGGTAGTTAACTGGTTGGGGTTTGGCATTTCATACTGGGGCAGTTAATTGGTTAAGTATGTTAATGAGGATTTAACGACTTTCGGCAATTTGGGACCAATTTGTAGTGCCGTCCGTGAAAATTAAAGGTAGGTTTTTTCTCTTTTTTCGAATTTCGGGCCAAGTGCGTAAACGGAACATGGGAAGAAAACGGGCTCTCGTCCGATTTTTTTTAATGGACTAAGAATTACTTGCGGAGTAATGTTTTCCTCTTCCATTTTTTGGGGAAAACGCATTGTTTGACCGTGGTGAAGGTCCAAAGTTAGCACCGCGCCGCACCAGAAAGCATGAAACTGGGCGAAAGTCCGGCAAGTGAAACGCCAAACTCCAACCAGTTTATTAGTTTATTACCTTAAGTGAAATGCAGAATCCGGTTCCTAACCTAACCGACAATAACAATAAAACCACACGAAACTGACAAGAACAACCCACCTATCTGAACTGTTTATGGGAAAAAATATCAGCTGAGACCACGGGAAGAAAACGGTCTCTCGTCCGTCAGCGCAAAGAGTGCAGCTTTCAATAATTTCTGACGGCCAAACGAAGCCTTTGCCCCAAACATTTTATGCAAAAATGTTGTTCAGTTGATCATTTTACGTCATTGTAACTCAACGAGAGATCAATCGGTGAGGAGCTTGTATTCTTCCAATAAGCCGCGTAAAGTAAACTTATTCCCTCTATTGTTTATTTTACTATCGAAAATGATCGTGGAATGAATTTATAATTCTGCCTTTATTCCGTTAGCTACGCACCTAGTATGCACTATCCCATTGTCTCACACGTAGTGCGAATTGATTATCGATTATACAATAATTACCTGATTAGCAGGAGCCACATAACTACAGGAATTGCCAATACACATAGAATCCTAGGACAGCCTTCCCACGAACCGAAAACTAGCCGTCATTTTTTTTAGTGATTCGTCAATAGCCCAACAACAGATAAATTCCGTTTTCCGTGCATGTTGTCAAAACCTGAAATAAGCTGAGCCAGTTCCGGTTCAACTTTTTTTTCATACAGAAACATATTTGGTAAAAATTTTTAGTCAAGGTGCTACAACCCCTCATATGCAAACGATTTAGCTATAAAATGTTCAATAACAACGCCTACATTTTGCTGGCACGCCTTCTAATTGAAATCATGAAAAATCGACTAATATTTCAGTCTCTTCAGGCCATACGATAAGGGTGATAGGCATGACCCGTTCAAATAAACGACTTGAGTGGGACGAAACGTCATTTAACAATAGCTCACGACGCAAGCCCCTTTTTTCCCCGACTGTATTTCAATAACTGCGTTATTGCGGTTATTACATGCATAAGTAGTTAACAAAGGAAAGAAAGATTAAAATCCTTGAAATGGCAAAACGAAACTCAAAACAACCAAATGTGCTGAAGTTCTTACTCGTCATAGTGTGCTAGTTATTTTTCACATTCGTGCAATGAGATTGGAGGTGTTAATGTTTTACACTTTTAACAATCTCCTGCTACAGCTCAACCACCAGCCCTCAGTCGGTTTGCATCCATAGCATTAGCATCAAAGACCATAGCCATAAGTTACATTCATTTCTAACAACAATAAAAATTCCTAAACATTGTGATCATTCTGACTACCACAGGGCCTTGTCACAAAATATATGTAGAACAGCGGTTTTTTTGTGGTTGTTGTAGTTGTGTTTTTTTTTCGTTCCGCCAAGTAAAACTAGGGTGTGCCGGTAACAGAAACTGCATACTGTTATTTAAACCAAAAAAATTTAGCATAAATAAGTCTAAACTAATTACCCTTCTTCCCGCCATACAAAAATTTTTTTTTGGGGGGGGGGGCTGAGTGGGAGGCTGGTGCTCCTCCCCCCCCCACCACCACCACTGCCGTCCATTGAACATTCGAGCCTTAGCTTGCTAATTTTCAACATCAATATGTGCTATCACGTATGCCGTACAAAATCAAGCTCCATAGATCAAAGTCGTGTTCTTGTATTATATTACTAACTTAACTTTAACTTTAACTTTATTTTACAGTTAAACCGTTGCATTACATAACTGGAAAGGCTGCAAAAATATGTAAAGGGAAGAAAAAATATATATATACATTTATACACGCACAGTTATAAATTTAATCATTTTCAGTTAACAAGCACTTATTTACAAATTAAGTTACCAAAAATAAATTTATCTGCAAAATTAATATTTTATATATACTCTTATAAGCTTATACGTACGTATGTACATTACTATTTTATACTCAATACCAAAATTTCAATACAAAAAAAAAGTCAAAAAAAATGTATACACACATAATATTGTAGCCTAAGAGACTTAAAAATACAGAACAGATAGATCTGGGGATGTGCGTTTGATGTAGGCATCTAACTCATTCTTGAAACTATTGACAGAATGAGCCAAAACCACTGACGCGGGGAGAGCATTCCAAGTAGCAAGCACACGAAAGAAAAAAGTATGACGCGCCCACTCATGTCGCAAGTGATCGAGTTTTAATTTGTAAGCATGGCCACGTGTTATTCCAGAAGTCTGTTTTTTGAAATTTATCTTTAAGTCCAGACCAACCATAATTATCACGTAAAATTTTGTATAAAGAAATTATGCTACCGCGTGAGAAACGCCAGCATATGGAAGGCACTTTTAAAAACAAAAGGCGCTGCTCATAAGAGTAAGTCGACAAACCATGTACCTTTTTACTAAAGCATCTCTGGATATTTTCTAAGGCATGCAGATCTTTAATAAGATAGGGGCACCAAAATTCAATTGCGTACTCTAGAATGGGACGGAAAAGCGTAAGGTAGAGTTTAAAATAAAATTCCGGTTGCCGGGAGATGATAGTGCGATTGATTAAGAAGGACGTAGAGTTGGCCACAACTGCAGATATGTGGGATGCAAAATTTATCTGTTTGTTATCTACAGTAATTCCTAAGTCAGTTACATTGTTTGTTAAGTAATGTAGCTCCCCAAAAATATTGATTGTGCGGGTTATGCGTGCCGAGGTGAAGTACTGCAGATTTATGGGGGTGTATAGCAAGATGCCATTTTGTACTCCAGTTGTAAAGAAGATCGATGTCTAATTAAAATGAGAGTTTGGCGTTAGGCGATTGTAGTGCCATCCCGAGTTTTGAGTCGTCTGCAATATAGCCGAAACGCCATTAACATCCAGTCCAAAATCATTCAAGTATAACAAAAATAAAAGAGGCCCAAGGACAGATTCCTGGATAGTACCACTGGGGACCGGGATGGTTTGGGAATGGCATCCTTCAATAACTACCGTTTGCGTACGGTTACTTAACCAGTTCTGTATCCATCGTATAATTGGTCCCTGAATTCCAAATGTTTTTAATTTATGTATTAAAAGTGTATGTATCACTTGGTCGAAAGCTTTAACGATATCCAGGAAAAATATATCCACTGGAATATTTTCGTCAAGTGGCTGGTAAAAATTACCATAAAAAGTTAAGAGATTCGTGGTTGTTGAGTAGCCCGGACGAAAGCCGTGTTGTGTGGGAGTCAGAAAGTTATACTGTTCAATAAATGCAAAAAACATGATTATACAGGGTGGATTCAAACAATTTACATAAGTGGGATGTTAGACTAATACGTCAGTAATTTTTAGGATCATGACGAGACCCTTTTTTAAATATTGGCGTAACAAATGCGTGCGACCAACCAAGTGGAACGAAGCCCTCGGAAAGAAATTTGTTAAAAATGCTAACGCGAATAGGTATGAAATTCTGTTGTTATTTAATTAAGAAATTGGTAGAAATATTATCGGGTCCGGGAGATTTGCCTGGTGCTAACCTGGCAAAAGCACCAGTTAAATTCTCGACAGTAAAGTTTAAAGGGGGAATGCAAAAGGAAGGTGTTGAACGAAACTTAAAGACCCAGTTGGGGGGGATGTGTCTGCAAAATTCTCCCTAAAGGTCTCGTTCAACAAATCAGCCATATCTCCTGGCTCGGAAAAGGTCTGGCTATTAGAATTTTTCAGGGGTCCGATTGAAACATTGATTTTTTGTGCACTTTTTACGTACTGGTAAAAATCTTTAGAATTTGTTTTAGAAGAATCTACAAGTTTTTTTTTTCAAACTGGGCTTTTACCTGCCTAATTTTAGTCCGTATTTCCCTGTCTAAGATTTTATACTGAGTGTAATAATATTGTTTGCTAGATGAACGGATTTTTTTCATAATCTTTTACGTTTCTTTAAAAATTTGAGGGTAACACGAGTGAGCCATTTCGGTTGTTTGCGACCAGAGGGCGACAATGAATAACTACAGTCAATAAAAAAAAAGTTCAAGTTATTTGGTAAAATTATTCCACATTTTTGCCGCAGTACCAGTATGCTCCAAAGATGGTTCAAAGTTGCGCTCAGAGAAGTTATAACGTGTAATTTTTTTAACAGCTTTAGTATTTTTAATAAACATAGTAATTAGCAAAACGTCGTGATCGCTTTTAGCGAGTTTTCCCACGTGATCAATGGATTGAATAATTTCCGGATTCTGGGCTAATACAAGGTCAAGTTTAGAGTTACCCCTAGTGGGCTTCTGTACCATTTGGGTTAAATTTAAATCAAGCGTTAATTCAAGAAAGGGTGTTCCCTCTGCATCAGCAATAAGTCTGTCCCAACCCAATCTGTGTTTCGATAATTGAAATCCCCTATAAGCAACAAATTATTTTTAGGTAGATTTTGCACGAGTTTCATTAATTTAGCATTATTTGCGGGTGTAGAATTTTGGGAGCGATACACAACACAAACTGTATAAGTTACCTGATCATTTTTAAACTGAATTCATGACGCACTTTCAATAGAAGGATCGGTTGGCATAATCGTAGTGATTAATGTATTCTTTACAAATATGGCTGTCCCACCGATATAGTGATGCAGTTTATAATTTTTTGCCGCAATGACGTAACCAGGAAAAGTATGAAGAAGAGTTTTTCATGAAAACCACGTTTCAGTAACGGCAAAAATATCGGGTTGATACAGAGCCAGAATAGCTATTGTTTCGTCATATTTATTGACAAGGGAGTCTGCATTTGTGTATAAAATTAAGATTTTGTTCTCTGCCGCGTGAGTGGTTTTGGCTTGTTTTGACTTAAAAAATTACGTTTTGCAGGCACATTTTTAGCATGGGGAGGGTCATTAATAGAGGCAGGTTGAGTGGAAATGGAATTGGTAGGGGTAGGGGTTGAGATGGTGGAGGTAGTTGATGCTGTGAGGGGAGGAGAAGCAGGACGGGGAGCGGACGCCCGCGAGGGATGATCACGATTAAGTGTTACAATCTTGTCATTTCTAATGACTACGTTTTCCCCTTTGCCTCGTAGTGTTGCAACTTCTTGGCGTAAAGCCTACTAGCAAGCCTACTAGCAGGCCCCGTGCATTCTGCACGGTGGATCGAGCCTCCCAGTCTTAGCCCTCCCCGGTGTTTGGTATTGTTAGGAAAGTAGATCGCGTATGCTATATTTCATTCATTAGTAGAGTGATCCTTCAATTTTAGTCGCCCCTCCTCTTTCCTTCGTCCTCTTCCCCTCTTTGTTTGTCCACCCCCCCCCCCCCCCATCTCTGCAAGTTAATCTCCGTGATTATCTCCCAGTCACAGCCTCTCCCGATGTTTGGTCTGCTTAGGAAAATCAATCACGCTTGCAATTTCATTAGTACACCCAGAAAAGACGCATACTTGTGTTTTACTCAATGCTAAAAAACCGTATCACTGAGAAAGTTAGCAATCAGTAAGCAAGCAAGCCCCATGTTGCAAGGAAATCTTCGTGATTGTTTCGATCAACCTAGAAACAATGGCATCATGCACCATGCAATTGCTGCCAGTAATTTTCCTTCATTTGCTTACGCATGCAAAAATTGTTGTCGCGCAGTTTAAAACTATTCAACTTCGATCTCCAAATCTGTATCTGCGATATAAGTGTTTTTCCATCGTATCAGGCTGCCAATTTCGAGGCCCAGAGGGGGCCTCAAAATTAACAACATATCGTCGTTTTATTTAAAGTTATCCGCTGTTAGTTGAAACACTGGTTCGTTTTTTTTAACTCAACAACGAAAATCCCAAAGTCAAAATCTATAACCCGCTAACAATGCCTCATTCACCCGACCAGACATAGTTTGCAAGATAGCAATGAATCGCGACGTGCATCGCAATTGTAGTCAAGTTCACAGCGATTGTTGCACATGTTTCTAATAATTGATTTTCACTTTCCTTACTTTTTCTGGAATCTACATATATGACACGAAGCGGCGGCTCAAGTCACAGGCCACGCCATTCCGTCGTACAATCAAGTACCCCACCCTGTAGTAGCATCTGTTGACGGGTTTCGCCTTCATATTGGGACATTTTTCCAACGTCTTCGAACAGATGGCGCAACTTACCAAACCTACCATGTCGCCGTCTATTGACGGCCTTGGACTACAGTTTGGGTTATAACAGTTTTTCCAAAGTTTTCGAAGAGATGGTGCCACTTACCAGACCTTCCGCACCGTCTTTGGGTTCGTTTTTGGGTATTGTTGTGGTACCAAAGCGGCCAACAAAGTTTTAGTCGCGTGGACTGCCATTGTCGGCGCTTGAGCTAAAACAAAAAACAACCCGTGTCTACTAAACCAGGCAACTTTAAACCAAACGACGATTTGTTCTGAATTTCGAGGTCCTCAATGAGCCTCGAAATTGGCAGCCTGATAAAATGAAAAAGCGCATTTATTTCCAAAATGTTCACTTCCAGAAAGGAGTTGAATTGTTTTTGAGTGGGCGGCAACAATCGTTGCTTGCAACAATGTCGCAATGCATGGTACCGAGGTGAATTGTTTCAAAGGATTAACTTAAACATAGGGTTACTTGCTTCCTGAAGGTTGGATTTCTCAGTGATATGATTTTTTAGCCTTCAGTCAAACACACGCCAGCTACTTTTCCGGGGCTGCACCTAAGGGAGAATGTCACGGGACGCCGTTTTCGGGGAGGGGGAGGCAGCAAATTACGTGTATGGGGGTGACATGTATGCGTATCTGGGAGGTGGCAGGAGTGTGGCGGTTAAAAAGTAATTGTGGGGGGGAGGGCATAAGTGGGAGCCATTCACATGTTTGGTCTTTCGTTTGATAAATTTAAAAGCAAAGACCAAACACCTGGAGGGAGGCGGGGGGGGGGGCCAAGGGCAAGTGTTCCAGGGCAAGTGTATGTGGCGGGCAATGCGCGCTACCGAAGTGAATTGTTTCAAAGGCTTAGCTTAAATACGGGGTTACTTAGTTACTGAATGCTCGATGTCTCAATGACAGGGCTTTTTAGCCTTCAGCCAAACATACGCATGCGACTTTTCCAAGGCTGCGCCGAAGGGAAATGTCACGGGAAGCGTGTTCGAAGGGGGGGGGGATTAGGAGGGGGGATGGCAAGTGTGTGTGGGTGGCAATGCTCGGTACCGAAGTAAATTGTCATGGTTCGGACCAGAAATTTGGTGGCAGCCTTTTTGGCTATGCTGTCACTACTTTCTATGTCAAAAATTTACGGTTCCCATTACCCTTACGGGTTTTTTGTATAATTAACTTAAACATCGGATTACTTGCCTACTGAATACTGGATTTCTCAGTAATAGGGTTTCTTTTCCGGGGCTGCCCCAAAGGGGAATGCCACGGGGCGACGTTTTCACGGGTTGGGGGACACGTATGCGTATCTGGGAGGAGGCAGGAGTATGGCGATTGGAGATTAAAGTAATTGGGGAGGGCATATGTGGGAGCTATTCATATGTTTGGGCTATGGTTTGGTACATTTAAAATCAAAGACCAAATACCTGAGGTGCCGAAGGGAGGCAGAGAGATATTCAGAACCTACACTATGGGAGTGCAGGAAGGGGGTGCAACGCGGTATGGTGGGGGAAGCAGGGATGGGAGAGGGGGTGCGCAGCATACGCACGGGCACAACTACTTTACATATGTAATACGGAGCAGGTGGCCAAGTCCCCGGCCACGCCATTCCGTCGTACAATCAAGTACCTCACCCTGTAGTGCCATCTGTTGATGGGATTCGCCTTCAAATTCGGGTTGGGACATTTTTCCAACGTCTTCGAACAGATGACGACACTTACCAAACCTGCCATGTCGCCATCTGTTGACGGCCTTGGCCTACAAGTTCGGGTTATAACACTTTTTCCACAAAGTCTTCGAACAGAAGGCGCCACTTACCAGACCTGCTACACCGTTTTTGGATTCGTTTTTTGGTATCGTTGTGGTACCAAAGCGCCAACAAAGTTTCAGTCGCGTGGACTGTGCCATTGTCAGGGTTTAGCTAAAAAAAAAAAACTGTGTCTACTAAACCAGAAACGGTTAAACCAAACGACTATTAATTCTTAATGGGAGTCTCTAAATTGGCACCCTGATACGATGGAAAGGCGCATTTATTTCCTAAATGTTCACTTCCAGAAAGGAGTTGAATTGTTTTGGCGGAATCAAATATTTTATTTTATTTTATTTTATTTTATTTTATTTTATTTTATTTTATTTTATTTTATTTTATTTTATTTTATTTTATTTTATTTTATTTTTATTGTTTTTAAGTGGGCGGCAACAATCGTTGCTTGCAATCGCAAAGCACGGTACCGAGGAGATTTTTTTAAAGGATTTACTTAAACATAGGGTTACTTGCTTACTGACTGTTGGATTTCTCAGAGCTTTATTTAGCCTTCAGTCAAACATACGCATGCGACTTTTCCGGGGCTGCACCAAAGGAGAGATGTCACTGGGCGGCTTTTTTGGGGGATGGGGGAGAGGGTACCAGGGCAAGTGTGTGTGGCTAGCAATGCGCAGTACTGAGGTGATTTGTTTCAAATGATTAACTTAAACATGGGATTACTTGCTTGCTGAATGCAGGATTTCTCAGTGATAGGGTTTTTTTCAGACTTCAGTCAAACATACTCCAGCAACTTTTCTGGGGCTGTACCAAAGGGAGAATGTCACGGGCCGACGTTTTCGGGGAGGGGGAGGCAGCAAGTGTGTTTCGTGGGGGGGGGGGGGACACGTATGCGTATCTGGGAGGGGGCAGGAGTGTAGGGGTTAAAATAATTATGGGGGGAAGGGCATATGTGGGAGCCATTCACATGTTCGGTTTTCGGTTTGAATGAATTTAAAACCAAACACCAAACACCTTGAAGGATGCGGGGGCTGCGCAGCTCGGGCACAACTAATATTAGTAGTTTAGATTATCTACATATATAATATGGAGCAGGCGGCCAAGTCACCGGCCACGCCATTGCGTCGTACAATCAAGTACCCCACCCTGTAGTGCCATCTGTTGACAGGATTCGCCTTCAAATACGGGTTGGGACACTTTTCCAACGTCTTTGAACAGATGAGGCCACTGACCAAACCTGTGCAACCCCACTATGCCCAGTACAAGGTAGAACGCCAGAAAAATGGTAAATTCAGGGTTTATTCCAGGGCCGCACGGTTTGTCCTCAGGAGATGTTGTCCAATGGTTCAAGGATGCTCTGATCAGGGCTACTAGCAGAGTGGCACACTTCAGGAAGAGTTCTTAGCTGGTTAGGCACTAGCTCCCAGAGTGAGGCTGCAAGGGGCTGCAAGGCCTTAAGTACCTAGAGCTGCAGCCAGTACCTGCCACTGGTGGTGCAAGGTACATCCTGTACTGTATCCTGGTATCCCATGAGCCATCTCTGCTAGCAGCTACCCCCAGGGGCAGGCAAGGCCAGAGCCATCTAGACCACTGATCTCCAGGGACTGGACCATACATCAAAGTACGTAGCATTACTTGAATACATCAATAAAGATACAGAGTATACAGAATATATAGCATGAAGCCATAGCATCAAGGTAAAGAGGCGCACTAAGGCCATAGCTTAAGGAGTAGGAGGAAGCTGTGGAAACCGTCGTTGCAGAGGTTCCGCCCCCGAAAAGAAGCGTCCTCGCTTCGTTAAGGTAAGAAAAAAATATTCATTAAGATATTCATATTCAAGATTCTCAGAAATTATTGAAAAATAATACCTAGAAGGCGCGCATTAACAACAAGTTAAAATTAAGGATGCGATGGGGATGTTTAAGCTTTTTATCTGCTAACAGTTTAATCGTTTGAATGTTCCAGCAGGGCGACATTACTTACCGGTTACAGTAACGTTTTTGTAAGGTCTGGGAAATCTTTGAGCGTCAAAATTCAGACATTATTCCCGTAAAAACCCGCTACGCAAACTTAATTACTTTGCGCAGAATAAATTATGCAGAAGCAAAAACGATTTTTTAACATTCAAAATACAATCACAATCAATAAATGCAAAAACAGTCAAGAAAAAAAGTAAGTGCTTGATGCATGAAAATTCACTTGAAAAATTGTAACCATTAACCATCGGCTACCATTATCATTAGCTAAGAAAGATTTTTTACTTCAAAATCTTAATCGTCAAAATCGGTTCTCAAATATCGGTAATAATTGGCTAAGTTGAACTTGAAATTAGGCTTTGAAGTGCCAAGACGTAACAATTGAATAGTCAACAATTAGCATCCACTGATGACTACGGAAAACGTGCTATTCTCACGCGAGTCATTCTCGATCTAAAAGTTCAAAGATGACAGTCGCCGACCCCGGTCTCCCCAGCTCCGAGTGATTCAAAGAAGTTTTTTACTATTGGCCAGCGAGAAGGAGAGAGAAGAAAAAAAACCATTAATCAACTACCATAATCAAATTCTTATCCAATCAGTAATTAAATCAGAATCTTAGCTGTGGCCCTATCACGTCCTTCTTCCTTGTCTGCTATTAGGTTAGTTTTCATTGTAGGATAGATTAGTGCGTTAGTTTAGCCCAATAAACCCACATTAAAAAAAGGTGTAAATTCTCTGGTGAAAACTCAATTGTTCACGACAACGTGCTAAAAATTAAGTAATAACTTCACTCTAAGTATTCATAAGCAATTAATTTTAACGAACCAACCGTAATTTAGCATCTATACCCGAGTGTCACCAGATTGTTTACATTTAAATGTTATTTCTTTCAGTCCACAAGCAATACCTGGATTTGCACGCGAAATTATTTTTAGATCTAGCTACTGCTGGCCGAAAGGAGACCCAGAAGAAACACAGTAACTACTTTTAGATTTAAATTTAAAATTCTTCGGAATCTGCTTCACTAACTGGGTAACGTTCACCTTCAATCTGTTCACGTAAATTATCTATATGATACACATAACGAGAAATTATACCCATATTAAGATCTTTAAGCTGATAAGCTACAAGACTAAACTTTTTAACAATCTCGTAATTTCCGATGTAAATTGGTGTCATTTTCTTCATAAATAGCGGGATTTGCCACTCTTAGGGTGATTTCGTATGTAAACTTTAATTCCGACTTCAAATTCTTTACCAGGTTTATGTTTATTCACCTTTGCAGCACGATGCAACTTAGCTGCCTGACGTTTTCGTACAGCTCTCCTAACTATCGCACGCATGCGTGACATTAAGTTTAAGATGTGTAATGGGTAATTAACCTCTTCCGTTTGTACTTTACCGACAGGGCCTTCGGGCATTCGTAACTCCCTTCCTGTTGCTAACATACTTGGGATGAAACCCGTCACCGAATCAGTTGCTGAATTTAATGCTAAATGTAGCTGTTTCAAACGTAGAACCCAATTTCTATGACCCGATTTCTCGTCTTGTACGTAAATTGCTAGTGTTTTTGTTAACTCTTTCATCCACTGCTCAGCTAGGCTGGACTTAGATGAATAAATTGACAGAAACCTTGCCTTGATACGCCATTGTAAGCATAAATTCTTTATTATTTGTCCTCTCAAATTATTGGAGCTGTCGGAAAAAATTTCCGCTGGTACGCCATGCCGTGAAAACACTTCATCAATGACTGCCTTTGCTATAGTTTTAGCTTCAGCGTTTCTTAGGGGAATTAATTCAACCCAATGACTCCACTTATCATGCACCACTAGGATGTAAGTAAAACCGTTTGTACTCCGTACCAATGGGCCTTTCAGATCAAAAACAATACTCTCCCATGCTTCCTTTTCATTTACTATCATCGTTTTAGCCTTCTTACGAGTCTGTTGCTCCTTATGGACCTGACAAACTTTACACGTCCTTACATAATTTGAAATCAATTTCGAAGCGCTCAACCATGTGTACAAATAAAATATGCGTTTTATCGTCTTGTAAACACCCATATGAGGACCTGTAAACGTATCGTGTACTAGTTGAATGATTTTCTTTTGCAGCGAACGGGGCACCAGAATTTTCAAATTCCGCGTATCAATAACATCTTTAAATAAAGAAAGATCTTATTTACATCCACATGCAAATGTATATTTGTCCTTTAACGTTTCTACTCTAATCTGATTAAGTGTAATTTGCTCAACATCGATCTGATTACAACAAACAATCGTTGTTAAATACATAACGATTCTGACCCATTCGTTCATCCATAGCCGGTATCAAGATTGGATTAGTGATAGGAGTAAAGTCTCTCTCAGATTCGTATCGTCTAGACAATAACTCCGCGATTCTGTGCTCCTGGGAAGAAGCAAATCTTAGCGTCCAACTGAGATAACTCCACAAGCCACTTCGCTAAGCGTCCTGTCGGTGAGCTAACCTTGGATAAAACCTAAAGAGCCCTATGGTCGCTGAAAATTGTTATCACACCCCCTTCTATGTATCTACGCCACTTACGTACGGCCCAAATATACTCATTAATTCCTTTTCACTATTAGAAAATCTCTGCTCAGCAACTGTCAAACGTCTAGAGATTATATCTACGTTTTTTTCTCCTTGGTGAGTGGATCGACCTGATATAAAATCGCTCCAGCCCTAGAGAAGGATGCGTCTACCATAATTATCCAAGGCTGATTGTAATCAGGCGCTGCTAACAAGGGAGTGTCTACCAATATTTTCTTGATTTTCTGGTAAGCTTGTTCCTGCTTCGCCTCCCAGACAAATTTCGGAGTTTTACCTTTTACACCGCAAATAGAGGTGCTGCAATCGCCGAATACGACATCACAAATCTACGAAAAAAACCCGCCAAACCGAGAAATTTTCAGAGTTCATTAATGCTTTTGGGGCGTGGCCAATTCTCCAGTATCTCCTTCTTACTAGGATTCGGCAAAACACCCTCACTCGTAACCGTATAACCTAGCAGGGTTATTTCTTTCTTACAAAAGTCTGTTTTTTTATGTTTATTCACGACCCTAAATCATTAAGGTGTCTTCGACCGCCATCAAGTGCAATCAGAATTCTTCAGACATAATCGACATATCATCAAAATAGCTCTGTACGTTCAGATAATATAGAGGGGCGAGCATTCGTGAAACTGAGGCACAGAAGAACGCTGGTGCTTGCTTGACACCAAACATAATTTTGAGTGGTGTAAAATTTCCGAACGGGGTGCAAAAAGATGACACCTTGCCTGCTCGTTTCGTCACCCCTACTTGCCAGTATGCCTCGGTTAGATAAAAAAGAGTTAGGTACTTGCTCTTGGGGCATCTCTGCACCATATCATCAATTCTAGGGGTTGGCAAGTTTTGCATCTTGCTTATTTCATTCAATTTATTGTATGCTATCACAAAACGCGTGGTGTTATTCTTCTTGGGAATGATAAATGCCGGAAAACACCAGGCACTCGTGCTGGGGACGATAACCCCAAGCTCTAGCATCCGATCTACATGCTGACGTAATTGCAACTCTTTAAATTTTGAAATTGGATAGGGTTTAATGCAATTGGTGGGTGATCGCCAACATCAATATCCATAACTGACTTATCAAACCAATTCTCGAACTGAAAACAAATCTATATTTCATTAATACCTTGAACAACTGTTCTTTTTCGTCATCTGTCAAAGCGTGACTCTCATTTACTTTATTACGAATATCTTGCTCTGTGGCACAAAACTCATCTGGTTCTACGGGTGTAGCAGTTGCCTGGGACTGATGGACTTCGTTTATAGCCAGCTCCCGATTCAGTTTGTAGATTTTTGAAGATTTACCCTGCCAAAACCAAGTGTTCGACGCGAAATTTGGCTGTAAACCCGTTGACTGCTGGAAATCTACGTCAAGGATTACCGGCTAGATTGCGTTTTCCATCAAGATCAGTGGAAAAGTTACAGTTCGTTGTGCAATCTTAAACGTAGCCAATACAAACCCGGACACTCAACGAAACGAGTATCGGCAACTCTAACCCGATATGGACGTTGCGTAAATTCTCAACCCATTTTTAACAAGTCATCTTTTAGTGAATTATTAACGTAGGACATTGTACTTCCACTATCGAGTATGGCGTCCGCATATTCTTTACCGAATTTAAGTGAAAAATATGCACATGGTGTAGGCTCAACAAGATCGCCTAAGCAATTTCGATTGGGAATTGGTCGGTTTTGAAAAGAAGACACGCCATTTCCAGCTTCTCCAACTAAAACTGGATGGCTTTCGGGTTTTTTGGCACGAATTCTTGTGTATCAGAATTCAACTCAATTTCATGAAGTTGTGCAACAGTGCTTCTATTTGGAGGACGACCAATAGCAGGATTTACACGACAATTTTGTGTTTCGTGCGACGAATTTTTACACTTCGAGCACCAAATACCCTGTGCACGACTACCACGACCACGGTTGCTAAAATTACTGTTTGAATTACTGTTATTGTTGCCGTTTTTCCTAACTGCAACCTGATTTTGTTGGTGATTTGACCTATTAGAGTAGAATTTACAAGTCCACCCCACCGTATTACAAACGTTTCAAGTGAACTTTGCATCATATCTAGGCAAGAAACTAGTGCTGCTATTCCCATAACCCCTACCACGATTTCTACCATTCCTAATGTTACCAATACTTGAAACTCAAGTTTGGATTGGATTAGCCTGTCTCCTTTGAATCATATTTTCCAAGAAAAGACCTTGCATTTTAAAATCTATCAAAGAAGTAAATTTTCTTGACATCATAGGCATGAGAAAAGTCGAATTCAGTGTTTCCAAAATAGCCTCAATTTGATCAAAATCACTGATTCTAGCACCCGTGTTTTGTAAAATATCTGTGCATTTATTAAAATGCATAATGAAACTTTCCTTTTCTTGCATGCTCATAGTTCTAACCTTAGCAATTAGACTGACTGTACTTCAAACTTAGCCAAAAACAAGGTTTTAAAATTCTCCCAACTAGAAAAAGGTTCATTTGCCAAAAACCAGTCAACAGCATCCCCTGTTAAATTCTCCAGTTTTCAAAGCTTCCATTTTAGGCAAAGGTATTGACATTTCAACAGCTCTTTGGTAATTATTCTGTGATGAACAGCTAACAACATTTGAACTACTACCAACTAGATTACTGCTAGGTGTCATAACAGGTGAACTGAAAACATTAGTTGTTGAAGTTTATGGTGGCTTACCTGAAGCTGGCCAACTAACAGGATTTGTGCCTCCCCGTAAAAAATTAACTACTGAATCCAGTTTAGCACTCAAATTCAAGATGGTAGTGTCAGTACAATTATTAGCTGAAAAAGGCTGGTTAAAATAATTCGGCATATGGGGAGGCATTTGAGTTGTCACTTGGTTTGGTCCAGGCCAGGGTACAGAATAAATTGGCATTGAAGATACAGTTACTGAAGTCTTGCCAAGCATTTGGTACACAGGGTCATATGGTAAAATAGAACATGACTGAACTTGTCCAGAGGGGCCCGTCCAAGTTAGGGTTACTGGAATTAGCTGCTGCAAATTAGCAGTAGTTGTTACTGTAGCTACACAAGCAGGAGGAAAAGAAGGTGGAAAAGGTAAAATCACATTTGAAGGCACGCCTGGTACAAATGGAACACCCCCTGTAACACTAGTATTACTTGCAACTGGTGAAAATAATTGTCCAACATTTGGTAAAGTCAATGTAGGGCTTGACACACTAACATTTAGGTTTCCTGATGTAGAACCAAGACTCAAATTAGGTGTCACTTGAACATTAGGGCTAGCTGGAGGAAACTGAGCTGCTAATCTTGATGGAGTAACCACTAATGGTGATTGCACAACTTGTGGAATAATAGGGGTAGTTATTTTAGCTGCTTGTTTGCTTCTAGTCCTTTTCCCTATTTTATTGGGGTCCCAACTTAAACTCCAAGATTCAGGGTATAAATCTGGCTTAGTGGACCTTGGCATAAAATCACACAATCCTGAAAGTCTTAGGCCTATAGGCTATGGAAAGTCACTTCGAGGCTAAAATTTAGTAGCCTATACAAATCAAAAGTAATCAGGATAAAGTATCAGCAAAGGTAAAAGTCAAAAGGCACTAGCCTACAATAAAATAAAAAGCACTGACTGATCCAAACTAATCTCCACCGCAATATAAAAAGTTATTGCTATCTCAACACAGTTCACAATACTCACAACTACTCAGGTTGTCTTTTGATTACTCACTGAAGGCTGGGGTCCCAGTTGAAAATGGAACACCCAAGATGGCTGCCGGCATTCCAAAAAGGCTTCTTGGTGAAAATGGGTCCTTTCCTAGGTGAAAAATGGACGGCCGACGCACCACTTGTGCAACCCCGCTATGCCCGGTACAAGGTAGAACGCCAGAAGGATGGTAAATTCAGGGTTTATTCCAGGGCCACGCGGTCTGTCCTCAGGTGATGTTGTCCAATGGTTCAAGGATGCTCTGATCAGGGCTACTAGCAGAGTAGCTCACTTCAGGAAGAGTTCTTAGCTGGTTAGGCACTAGCTCCCAGAGTGAGGCTTCAAGGGGCTGCAAGGCCTTAAGTACCTAGAACTGCAGCCAGTACCTGCCACTGGTGGTGCAAGGTACATCCTGTACTATATCCTGGTATCCCATGAGCCATCTCTGCTAGCAGCTACCCCTAGGGGCAGGCAAGGCCAGAGCCATCCAGACCACTGATCTCCAGGGACTGGACCATACATCAAAGTACATAGCATTACTGGAATACATCAATAAAGATACAGAGTATACAGAATGTATAGCATGAAGCCATAGCATCAAGGTAAAGAGGCCCACTAAGGCCTTAGCTTAGGAGTAGGTGGAAGCTGTGGAAAACCGTCGTTGCACCTGCCGCACCGTTTTCGGGTACGTTTTTGGTATTGTTGTGGTACCAAAGTGGCCAACAAAGTTTTAGTAGCGTGGACTGTGCCATTGTCGGCATTTGTGCTAAAAAAAAAAACAGCCCGTGTCTACTAAACTAAACAACTTTACACCAAACCAGGATTGGTTCTGAATTTCGAGGCCCAGGCTCGACATTGGCAGCCTGATACGATGGAAAGGCGCATTTATTTCCTAAATGTTCAGTTCCAGAAAGGAGTTGAATTGTTTTTAAGTGGGTGGCAACAATCGTTGCTTGCAACAATGTCGCCATGCACGGTATGAGGTGAATTGTTTCAAAGGATTAACTTAAATATAGGTTTAATTGTTCACTGATTGCAGGATTTCTCAGTGATAGGGTTTTTTTTAGACTTCAGTCAAACACACGCCAGCAACTTTTCTGGGGCTGTACCAAAGGGAGAATGTCACGGGCCGACGTTTTCGGGGAGGGGAAGCAGCAAGTGTGTTTGATTGGGGGGGGGGGGGACACGTATGCATTTCTGGAAGGGGGCAGGAGTGTGGGGGTTAAAGTAATTGTGGGGGGAGGGCATATGTGGGAGCCATTCACATGTTCGGACTTCGGTTTCAATGAATTTAAAACCAAAGACCAAATATCTGGAGGGATACGGGGGCTGCGAAGCACGGGCACAACTAGTATTAGATTATATTATCTACGCATATAATACGGAGCAGGCGGCCAAGTCACCAGCCACATCATTCCGTCGTACAATCCAGTACCCCACCCTGTAGTGCCATCTGCTGACGGGATTCGTCTTCAAATTCGGGTTAGAACACTTTTCCAACGTCTTTGAGCAGATGGCGCCACTTACCAGACCGGTCGCACCGTTTTTGGTATTGTTGTGGTACCAAAGCGGCCCACAAAGTTTCAGTCACGTGAACTGTGCCATTGTCGGGGTTTAGCTAAAATAAAAAAAACAAAAAATAAAAAAGGGTCTACTAAACCAGACAAGGTTAAACCAAACGACGATTAGTTCTTAATGGGAGCCTCGAAATTGGCAGCCTGATACGATGGAAAAGCGCATTTATTTCCTAAATGTTCACTTCCAGAAAGGAGTTCAATTGTTTTTCAAAGGGTTTCAAAGGGTTTAACGAGCGTTAACCACTCCTGGTTATCTGCCCGAAGCCGTAAGGCCCTATGAATTGTTTTTAAGTGGGCGGCAACATACGTTGCTTGCAACAATGTCGCATGCACGGTATGAGGTGAATTGTTTCAAAGGATTAACTTAAACATACGGTTACTTGCCTACTGAATGTTGGATTTCTCAGTAATAGGTTTTTTTTACCCTACAGTCAAACACGCCTGTGACTTTTCCGGAGCTACGCCAAAGGGAGAATGTCACGGGGCGACGTTTTCGGGGAGAGGGAGGTGGGCAAGCGTGTATGGGGGGGGGGGGACATGTATGCGAATCCGGGAGGGGGCAGGAGTGTGGAAATTGGGGGTTTAAGTAATTGTGGAGGAGAGGGCATATGTGGGAGCCATTCACATGTTCGGTCTTCGGTTTGATAAATTTAAAACCAAAGACCAAACACCTGAAGGGGGGGGGGAGGAGCATGCGCACGTGCACGGCTAGTATTATATAGAACCCTTAACTCCGCCATGGAGACTGATTGACAAAGGGCGGGCATAACAATCAGTAAAAAACGACAACATGCAACCGCATTACCAGCCTACTTAAAGTTGAAAATACTTTTGAGATTGACTGTTGAAGTGCACGCCGACTTGATTTTTATTTTTTTTTCTGAGTACTAGGTGGACGGCAAATCCATTAACTAACGAATAATGCACAGCAATATTCTGAAAGAAATTACAAACCCGTGAGGAAATCAACATCCATCAGCGTTTGTTACACATAAGAGGAAGACTGGCTTCATTGGGATTCACTAAGCATAGCCAGAACCATTAAGGCTTAATATACACGTCTACCATAATGTACGCGATCTATAATATACACCTTCCCTCCACGTGTTACTGCTTCGTCTGCAGCTGGGGAGGAGGGGGGAGAGAGAATCAGGGAAAGGGAAGGGCACAAAGCAAAGATTTAAAAAAAAAAGACGGAGGAGCGACTCAAGGGTGATGTGCTAATTGAGTGAGCGAAGCCAACAAAAATTAGTGTTTGGTAGTAATAATAGTTAGTAATAAGTACGACTGGCGTTATTTTGGTTCACAAAGCCTAGCCTGAGCCATTACCTAAAACACCTCTTCCACTTATGTGTTAGAGCTTATTACGTGGGCCAGATACACTGGAGTGTGCGCAAAAATGTGATTGAAGACACTTACTTTGGTAAAGCATGCAAGCGACGAAACGTTGGAGGGGGATGCGCTGATTGAGTGAGCGAAGCAAACGAAAATCACGTTTGTTAAATATAAACAAGCAAAAGCCAGTAAGTAAGCAAACAGAAGCCAAATAAAAATGCATAATTGGCCGGAGCATACAAACATTGGAGACTAAACCGTACCATTGTTGCAAATGACACATCCAACACCACCTAAGCTTCATCAGTGTGAAATGTGTCAGAAATGTGATTCAACCACTGCTATCATGAAAAAGGGCGAGCGTAACAATCAGTAACAAACGACAACATACAATAGCATTACCAGCCTACTTAAATTTGAAACACTTTTGAGATCGACAATTTAAGTGCAGGAGAGACATGCAGATACATAAACGTTGCGCACTGTTTGATAACTTCACGTTTTGCGAAGCACGGGCTTTGGCTAGAGGATTAGTATTTTCCGAGCTTCATGCTTCGTGAATGCATGCATGACAAAATAAATATTAAACAAGTACACAACTGTGATCTATGGAGCTTGATTTTGTACGGCATATGTGATATCACGTATTGTTGAAAATTTGTAAGCTAAGGCTCGAATATTCAATGGACGGCAGTGGTGGGGAGGGTGCCTCCCCTCCGCCCCAACAAGCTCCGCCCCAAACAAGAAGAAAATGTAAGATTTTTTTTTTTTATGGCGGGAAGAAGGGTAATTAGTTAGGCTTATTTATGCTAAATTTTTTGGGTTTAAATAACAGTATGCAGTTTCTGTTAACCGCATCCTAGTTTTACTTGGCGGGGGAAAAAACACAACTACAACCACCACAAAAAAAACGCTGTGGTAGTCAGAATGAAAACAATGTTAGGGAATTTTTATTGTTGTTAGAAATAATTCTAACGCATGGCAATGATCTTTGATGGGAATGCTATGCATGCGCAAACCGACTGAGAGCTGGTAATCGTGGCTGACCTGTCGCAGGAGATTGTTAAAAGTGTAAAACATTAACACCTCCAATCTATTGCACGAATTTGAAAAATATCTAGCACACTATGACAAGTAAGTACATGAGAACATTTGTTTGTTTTTAGTTTCGTTTAACCATTTCAAAAGATTTTCATCTTTCATACCTTTTTTCGTTGTTAAGGTTCCTCAGATATGAAAAACTCGTTAAAAAGTTAAAACTAAAATTTTGAATTAAAATGCAAAACTACCTAGTGGCGTAGCGCGCCGAAAAATTAACGGCGGCGGGCTGAAATTATTTTTCATCAGCAACGGCGTGCCGAATATTGAGAAAATCATCCGTGGCGGTAGTGGCGTAGCATTGCGTGGCGGCACACGGGTCTACGTCGCCAAATCGCGCATGGGCAAGGCCGGCTGAGTTGATCCAGGAAGCAGCTACTATCTGAGCTGGCCATGCACATAGGATCGCGATCGTTTGTTCTAGCAGCTATCGAGCGAGCCTAACGAAAATTCCACATTGCCAATTGTAGTATAATACACTCAAATACAATTTTTTACGTTCAGAGCAGTCCTACTTACGTTTCAGAATAAGTGTTCACTAGTTTGTTAGTCCAGGTGGTCCAGAGTTGCGTCGATTCGTCGGATCGAGAACGAAAGCTATGTTGATTTCATAGATCACAAATACATGATGTCAGAGTCGGCGCATGCACAGTTCAATTTATTCAGGAATCAATTTTTGTTTTCTGCCATAAAATTAGCGTAGCTCGAAAAAGTAGTCCGACGTAGTCGTAAATTGAACTTTCAATAAACACTTTAATAACCCTACGGTGGATAGTATCCGGGTCTATAAATGAATGCCGCCATATATTAAAACAGTCAAAGACTGGCCTTCTGCTAGCGATTTGGCCGCCATTTCTAGGGTACATTGTCTGCCCTCTTCCGCCTCTATCGTGAAAAGACAAAAATCTCTATGACCTACCACCTCTTAGAATTACCAATGGCTTTTTAACTTGGGATGTCGGCAAGGCGGATTTACTGAATTCTGTCTTCTCACGTAATGATGTGGTTGATAATGGATAATGGATTAGAAAGCAAAAACGAATCGTTTGATGTTTAGGTGAGGTTTAAATGAGCCGAAGTCAAAACAGCAAAGGAACACGAATTACTTTCCTGTAAGGTTTCAGATACTGCAGTGTTGCTGTACTGTTTAATCCACGTGGAACATTACTTCTGTATTAAAATGTTTTTACCATGTTTTACTTTTACACACGGTAGGTCAGCCACTGATTGGTGCATTCTACTTACATAAATAACATCGTTGGAAAAAAAACAAATCGTCTAGTGTGCTTAGCACAACTCTACAAGTAATTCAGGGTTCGTACCAGTCCTTGAAAGCCTGGATGAAGTTCTATGCGTAGAAAAGTGCCTGAAAATCTAGAAAACTGTATATGTATCATTAGTAGGATGACGAACGAAAAGTAGACGACTTAACTGAAGAACAATGAAGTAATTGGTCCAGAAAGTAGTAGATTTTGTAGTCTTACCGAGTTTTTCATTTTTCCGTCATCAAAGGTTTTGAAAGTTGCGCTATGGTTTTAATTGTATTTGCTTTTGTAATGGTTGAATACAGCAGTAAGGTTTCACATGGACTAAACAGTACAGCAACACTGCAGTATCTGAAACCTTACAAGAAAGTAATTCGTGTTCCTTTGCTGTTTTGACTTCGGCTCATTTAAACCTTACCTACACATCAAACGATTGGGTTTTGTTTCTAATTCGTGGTACTTTGACATACCAATTTAGTCTTCTGTACTCTTTGCAAACGCACTGAATTTCGCTCGCTCATTCAGTGCAACTCTTTCGTTTGTAAGTTGTTTTTTTTTGTACAGCTCTATTTTAGCAACTTTGGCTTTTATTTGTATTATTACTGGATGGCAAGCCAAATAGGCAACGAACATTTTTAGCTTTAACACGGTAGGGTGAAGTCAAACCACTATATAAACTAATTCGTAAAAAGGGTAATGCATCCTCTTGACGTTTCCTCAAAGTGCTGGTGTAATGTTGACTCGCAACATTGTTAGCATTTGGCTACGCCTTGTGGCTGGCGTTTGCCGATTGGCATTATTGTCTAATAACAATGTTGAAAACAATGTGAAACAATAAAACTGCTCATGCAGGGCTCATTTCAAATGAGCTAAGAACCAGCTTTGTAGGACAAATGGTTTAGTCTGCAGAGACCACTGTATAAACGTGTCTGAAGAAGTCCAAACCAAAAATGAAACTCACGATTCCAGCTCAAGTCCAGATCTCCGAAGTGGCTCAGTAAAAGTTGGTACACGTGTTCACTAAGTCCAACGAACCTTATATATTAAATTTTAGTGGAAAATATTAAAAAGGAGCGGAGAAATTAAGCATCGAAATTTCGGATTTAACATGGGAGACCGAGGTCAAACCTTACAGTAAAGACTACCGCCTTTACTAATACCGATGACTTATGGCTTTTTTAGTCTAGTAGAAATAACCAAAAAATGAGTTGACCCCAAACATTTAGTACAAAAAGCAAAAGCCAAAGAAAATGGACTTTGAATGAATATGAGACTTAAAATGCAACCAAATGCAACCTTGGGGAACCCTCTGAAAATGGCGACACGAAAACGTTTTTTTTTTACAATCTTCACCAAAAGAGCTGCCTGTACGATATAAATGTATCGGCACAAGCTTAAAAATATTTAAATTCTATACAAAAAAAGTTTGATACAGAACTCTATAGAATGAACGGTTACGAAGTTATTACCGATTATATTTAATCCAATTTGGCACCAGTTTAGAAAAATGTCAGCGAAACATATGTATTTTTCTCAGTTCCCCCAGAATGTTGTGTTAGGTGTATTTCCGTACATTTATTAGATAATAGTGAGATAGCTAACTAACTTGATCAGGACACGTCGGAAAAAAAAACATGAATTTTTTCGGTAGCATTGTTAGTGCATGGGCAATAAAAAAATGGGCTGCTCCACGCAATCTGAAGCAGGCCTTATATACCAAAATAAGTTAATAGTAATAAACTACGTACAGGGATGCACTTTTTACGACCATTAATAAACCGATCAAGGTAATACGCTCAAAACTTACTACCATACTTCTATACATCATTTATGACAAATAACGTTCTATGGGAAAATGTCAACACGAAGTTAATATACAGATCACTTCCGCTGAATAGTCTCCATCACATAACTACTAAACCGTTTAACGCACAGGTCTCAAATTTCGCAGGAATATTCTGGAGACCATTTACATAAATTAATATTTATGACATTTTGTTGTCCCGCCACCGGAAGTAATAGTAAATGTCAGTTCCGGTACTATTTCTTTACTTAATGCATAACTTAAACGGGTTAGACCGGAGGTTCAAAATTTTAAACATACCTTTCTTACATTTATAATAAATACAGTTCTATGAGAGAAAAATCGAAAATTCACCTAGAAGTGAATATACAACTCATTTCCGGTAAATAGTCTCCATCACGTAACTCCTAAACCGTTTAAACGATACGTCACACATTGTACAGGCATATTCTAGAGACCAGTTACGTCAAATATTATCAAATGACAGTTTGTCCCAACTATACCGGAAATCATAGTAAATGTCAGTCCTGGTAGAATTTCTTTGCCCAGATGCACAATTGCTACACGAGTTAATCCGCAGAATCCAAATTTTGCACATACCTTCCTTACACCTATGACAAATAATGTTCTATTATAAAATGTAACAACTACCGGAAGTGAATGAGTATATACAATGTCTCTTCCAGTGAGTAATCTATGGCGTCGCTACCTTAATTTGCTGGCTTGTTTAGTGATATAGTAAAATAATTCCGAAGAACATTAATTTCAGGCTGTGATGAAGCAGGGGTACTGGAATTAAAACGTTGACTTAGCCTGAAAACGCAATGAACAGTTCACTCAGTCCGAGCACGGCAACGATCAAGCATAGCCCACAACGGGACGCATCTTTCTCTATATGAATAGTGGAAACTCCGCCTTTAACTTTAATTTTTGTTTGTCCCTGCACCTTCCCTTTACATTTACCGCAATTTGAAAGATTTCTGTCGCATTGGGATTTATCCTCAACATGCCAACATATGCTTTAAGTTGCTTACAGTTAAGAGACACAAGTCTGCTAGTGAGGCCGCCTTTTTATCATTAACAATCAATTTTTTTAACATTTGGATGTCTACAATGGGATGACCTACTGTTAATGTAGCGTGTGTCTAGATACTTTTATCATGTCCCTAATTAAACCAACAAATTAAGAGAGCTATGTCCTAGACTGATTATCGGAAGTGACATGTATATATTCACATCCACTAGTTGCTCTCAACGAACATTATCATACACCTTGATAGCCGTGTATGATTGAAGTCCTCTCTCCAGCAAAACTAAAACTATTACTTTCTCCGTTTCTATTCAATATATTTCGACAAAATTGGCCAGAGAATAGATAGCAACTTTTCCCAAGTTTATACCAACTTTTATGCAATTCCGTGCAAGAGTAAACGTAGGGAGCCACACGAAAATTTGAAAACTGTTCACTCCTTGTTGGTGGTGTTGTTCTTGTTCTTGTGTGACAAGGTTTCAGAAAAAACTACTGCAACTACCTAAAATCTGAAACGTGATCTAAGCCAGAAATTTTTCTGGGCTTCATCCTCACAGACACCACTTTTTCGATTGGTCGAGCCATTCTGGAATTACAGGTCCCTAAACGATCATTTTGATTTTTATAACCATTGTGATTAGGGAACAATGCCACTCTGCAAACTCCATATCCATTCTTCGTGCACGTATTATGTCTTTGCTAAAAAGTCAACTGTTGAAGGGCGAAATGAAATATAGGGCCTTAGGTCTTCGGGCCGATGACCAGGAGTGGTTAACGCTCGTTAACCCCTTTGAAACCCTTTGAAATATAGGCGCGTACGGAGCGTACGGAGCGTACAGAGTAGTCTGTGTAGTATAATAGTTTGTATGTAGTTACTGTTTAGTTTTGCAGAGCGTACGGCTGTGGGCGACGGCTCTTAATAAATGATCGAAATATAGGCTGGATGCCAGCATTGGGCTGGATTGATACCTGGGTGGGTGACCGCCTGGGAATCTGGCTGTTGCAGACATAGGACCTTAGGGCTTCGGGCAGATGACCAGGAGTGGTTAACGCTCGTTAAACCCTTTGAAACATAGGCGTTGCAGTGCCGGAAACACCGGTTCTCGTCAGATCCCTGAAGTTAAGCAGCATTGGGCTGGATTGATACTTGGGTAGGTGACCGCCTGGGAATCTGGCTGTTGCAGACATAGGGTCTTCGGGCTTCGGGCAGATGATCAGGAGTAGTTAATGCTCGTTAAACCCTTTGAACCCTTTGAAAGAATACGTGTTTTACTTAAATGATATACACTTAAACCAAATTAAGCTACGTTGTTACGTTGTTGTTAGAAACGATAGAATACCGTATTTATTTCGCAGATGCAGGCTTTCAGAGCTGAATTGAATTGTTTCAAAGTGGCCAGCAACAATCGACTGCATGCATAAAGCCTTGTAGCGCGACGCCATAGCTGTAAAAAAGTGCACAGATTACAAACAAATACGTCAAGTGTGCCGTAAAAAAGGGGGATATATGATTGAATTTTCACTTGTTAAAATGAACACGGAGAAAAATTGATGATATTTAATTGAAATAATCAAGAGCGCATTATATACACGTGGGAGTCACCATCGTTTTTCTGTAGAACGGATTCCGGTGCTCGTCGCTAGCTTACGGGTCATGCACGTTGTCCTCTTGCTGCCGTAATACGTACTAAAAAAAGCGCTTCGACCAGCAACTTATTATTACCGATGGGGAGTTTCGATTTCGTTTTTATTCCACCAATGACAGCTTGGTTGCGCAACAGCCAATCAGAGGCCGAATGTACTTTTACCTGACCAAGATTTCGTCTAGTTTGCAAGGCATCAAGGATACAGCGATGCAATGCACTCAGCCATCGACTGGCTGGCTTCAAACTCCAGTCTAGAACTACCAAGATCGTTTTCATTCCCGTAATGAAGGGGTAACCGTCTGTTGTTGGTGTGCCACGCGCTCTCCCACTTGAATAGACTATCTAAGAACCGCCACTGGAGAAGAATTTATGCAATGTAAATACGGTTGTTTTAAAATATGCTAAACACGTTTACGACAGATTTAGACACGTTTAGACAGAAAGGTAACGGTTTTGTAGTGTTGGACGTCAAATGTGTTTAGCCCTAATATTCAAACACACGCTTAAGACACATGTTGCGTTGTAAACAAACGCCTGTCATAGCGTTCGGTACTGCAGTGAAGACATGTGTCCAGCCACCTAGATAAAAAAGTTTTAGCATTTTTTTAGTGATCTTTTTAGTGTATATGGCTGCACACTAGTCTTTACTGCCGTTCCCGGATGCTATGACCGGCATTTGTTTATACTCGCTGCCCTTTCATTTCTCTCAGTGCAGAGATGTTTGCAACACATTTTAAACGTAAGCATTTTCGTCTACACTATCTAATAAGCAATTTGTTTATTTTCGTTAAAACGTTACACTCCCATTGAAAAGTGGTAATTGGCCTATACCTAACTTTTACGTGAAATTCACAGAAAAAATAAAATTCAAAACAAGTGTGAATTCAAGTGTGGTGTTACAGATTAGGTCAAATAAGGTAGTTCAGCAACTTCGACTGAATTTCACCAGGTGGGGAATGAGTTTCAGGCAAGGAACAATGTTTGGGGCATTATTAGGTTAGGTTAGTTGCCTCGTCTCGGAATTTGTGGGGCACGGGGCCGGAATAAGGGGGGGGGGAGGGGTGCTTTGGGTGCTGAAGCACCAGGCCACACGCCGAAAAGGGACTCAAGGGTGCCTCACGGTCACGAAAAGGTACTATTTTAAATACATTTTTGTTTTGTTTTTACTATTGTAACAGGAAGAAATTATTGTTCAAAAAAAGAAAACTCATTTTTTGGTATGAGGGGGCGGGGGGAATATGGCCACAATGAATCTTAAGCACCAGGCCTCAACGAGTTTTAATTCAGCCGCAGTAGGGCGTGAAACCATTTGCTAGGATGTACGCGCATTGTGACACTTACGGTACGCCCCCACCCCTCCCCTCAGGGAGTAGTAAAATGTTTGTCGGGGAACATCTGTAAGGTTTCCGGGGACACGGCGGTCATTCAAAAAAAGTCTTGACCTTTTTTCAAGTGCCCCCCTTTTAAAAGTCTGCTTAGTTCAATGCTCATTTAGCACCTCACTCCTTTCGCCGTTTTAAAGAGTAGATTGAATTCTCTACCAATAAGTGTACATAAAAAGTCTGATCTGACGAAAATAACTGCATTTAAAGGATTACGATTGTTTTTTTTTTTCATATTAGTTTTGAGATGGGCAGATTTTCGGCACCCTTTCCCATTCCGACAGCCTCGTATAACCCCACATCCTTAGGACTGGGCCATGACTTGCTCAATTGCTTTTTTTTGCGTATGTGTAAAAAAAATATTGGGGGAGGGGGGGGGGGGTGACGGAGCTGTCGGGTGGGGAAGGAAGGGAAATAATCCACTGTCGTTCTTCATGGGAAAAAACTTAAAGTATATGTGAATAGTGTGAAAGTCTACGGAACCCATCGAATTTTGTAAAACATATGTGTGTAGTTTTCAGCTAAAACTTACACACACTTTTTTCTACGTCTGTCTGAAACATGATTATTTTAAGCCACTTGGTTTTATAGTGTGCAAACTCCCATTTTGTTCTCCCATTTTTTTTTGGCTGTGTCTGAGCAAAGAGTTCCAGGTTCGTAAAAATCCAGACTACGAGAACTCTTATTAAAACCCAATTCGCATCCAAGTGCACTTAAACCAGTCAGTGTTAGGCGGGGCTATATCTCGAAAACCAGCACACGACTTTTCTTTTACTTGAATTAAATTTAACCACAAATGTTGCAAAAATAGGTTTACATCCTTAGAATCTGTTGTAATCGAAAACGTTTAATCAGTTTGAACTGAAGGAGCATGGCAAAAAAAAAAACATGAAAAAAAATTAGCCTGGAAGAAACAACCGAAGGAAGAAAAGCGGTGGAAAAACAGCGTAAGGAAAAAGCCGAATTGTTTTGTCTATATTTTGTTGTAGTTTTTCGTGTTTTTGTTACGTGTATGTCAGGTTTTAGGTCAGTTGCCCTGGGTTGTATTTTACCAGAAAACTTTTTTTCTGCAGCTTTTTTGACTGTGGCTTCTTTTACTGACTTTTTTCCAGAACCTTTTTTCTGCGGCTTTATTCCTAGATTCAAACTGTGATACCCTGCGATAGGACACAAAGGATTTTCTATTACTGTTCAGAAATATACAATACCTGAAAATTTATAGCATTCTCCCCTGAAGTATGCTTCTCTCGTTGGAGTTTTAAAGCTGTTTAGAAACTGCCAGCTGCGTAACCCATCCTGCACATGCGCGAGGATCCTCTACAAAAGCATTTGGGCAAGGCCGGCCTGCCATCTTTTCCCTCCAGCGGTAGAAGGAAAACGTCTACCTTCGCTTCTCTCCTCACATCACCGTCCTGTCTTCAAGCAACAGTCCGTCCTTTGCTCTGTCCCAGTCCTGATTTCAGCTGTCCGAATTTCAAGATCGCAGACAGCCAGCACACGCTCAAGCGGACTACGTCATGGCCCGATCCAAAGAAACGATGACTGATTCTGCAAACAAGATGGCCGCCCCATCACCTCGCAGTTCGTTGCCCGCCGATCCGAAAATTGTTGTCGCATCGATCTATCCGAATTTTCTCTCGACTTGTCATCAGGTTCATCCAAGAACTCGGACTGTCCTTCTCTCAACAAGGTTCTGCCTCTGTCCTCATCTCAAGTATACGCCTTAATGGATCGTAACATACGACAATTCAAGTACATTATCATCACACAGCCATTCGTACACTGAAGACTGAATTACCAACTCGTCCTCATCGTCTCTGTCCTGTCTTCGAGCAACAGTCAGTTTTTCTCCTGTCCGTCCTCATTTCATGCAATCCTTGTTTTCAAGTTCTCGGACAGTGAACGCACGCTCAAGCGGATTACACCATGGGCTGTTCCCGTGAAATGAAGACTTATCCAAAACCAAGACCAAGCCATCCATTCAGTAATAGCCTTTATCATCACTGGTCATTCTTTACACTCTGGATTGAGCTACGTATTCCTTGTCAGCGCACAATCAACACCAAGCTTCGGGCAGGAAAAGACAGCTGTCCGCAGCATGAAACTGAAATTGTGGACATGACACATCCCACAGTAATCTTGTTTCCGCATCCGTTTTTAAACGACTCTAAAGTCAGAACGCATCAACTCATGGTCGACGAAAAATCCCGATTAATTTTCTGACAAGCCTCAAACCATCCGTTGCTTCTTGATCCTCATCCAAGCCTGTCCCCGTCCTCGGATATGCCATCCCTCGTTCAAGCAGACTGGACCACGCGAACACCGATGAACTCGTCATTGTCCAACGTCAAGCACATGGATTCATGGATGTCATCCACGATTGTCAACACAAGACCAAGTCTCCTCATCCAAACTCACCCTTGTCTTCACAATCTCTCATCTCAAAGCCATCACATGTTTTCTTCATCCTCATCAAAGTTGCTGTAATCTTTGGATATGACATCCTTCGTTAACCGGACTATACCATGCCAGGATTTATAGAAACTTCGAAGGAACCTTCGTCCTTCACACTCTTTGACTTTATCTGGTCTATCGTGAATCAATATGACCGAGGACCATCCGTCACACAATGTTCCTCCTACAGTCTGCAAGTCAAGAACATGCACCCACCGACCGTATCATTAGAGTTTCTCAAAATTAGGCCTAACCTCCCCACTTGACACGCAGTAATCATCCAACTGTCATTCACACTTTCTGGACTGGATTACAAATTCTCTGCCATCCTCTGGACAAATAAATAGACATAAATCGCTGGAAATTATACTAAGGAAAATTGGAAATTAGGCCAACAGCAAAAATCATACACTAGAAATAACGTAGTTCAGTAAGCCACCTTTATGTACTTACGTTTCGTCGGAGTGGCATGACCCGGATTCGAACCAGCTACCCAGTTCGCCCCCAGATCACTTGCACAGCGCCTTAGTCACTATGGCCACATCCTCCACTGGCATAACGATAACTCACTGAACCCGTTATAAAGGTCACAACCGTGACCAGGGCTCCATTCGACCGAAATTCACTCGGCCATAATCAATGGAGAGGGAAGACAAATCATACACTTACAAGGCTCAATAAAGGAGAAATATATATACATAAATCGCTGGAAATAATACTAAGGAAAATTGGAAATTAAGCCAACAGCGAAAATCATACACTAGAAATAACGTAGTTCAGTGAGTTATCTTTATGCCAGTTGAGGATGTGGCCATAGCGACTAACGCGCTATGCAAGTGATCTGAGGGATGGTTTGAGGCTTGTCAGAAAATTAATCGGGATTTTTCGTCGACCATGAGTTGTTGCGTTCTGACTTTAGAGTCGTTTAAAAACGGATGCGGAAGCAAGATTACTGTGGGATGTGTCATGTCCACAATTTCAGTTTCATGCTGCGGACAGCTGTCTTTTCCTGCCCGAAGCTTGGTGTTGATTGTGCGCTGACAAGGAATACGTAGCTCAATCCATAGTTAAAAGAATGACCAGGGATGATGAAGGCTTTTACTGAATGGATGGCTTGGTCTTGGTTTTGAAATGACGGACAGCATGATCCAAAAATGCGAGTGCTTGACTTGAGGACAGAGGCAGATCGTGTTAAGGGTAGTCCACACCATTGATGAGTACATGCGACTGGTGAAGGGCTTCAGGATGAAGGAACGGCCATCTTGGATAGTAGTCCGAAAATTGAAAACTCGGATGGGAATGGCGAAACATGGTAAAGGTATAAAAAGTTGGTTGGCCAATCTTGAGTGAAAGTACGGTTGTATGATGATGAGGTGGTTTGTAGTTTGTTGACTTGTACTTGAATTACCGTACAGCACGGTCCATTATGGCATGGGCTTGAGATGAGGACAAAGGTGATGCTTGTGCCCGAGTTCGTGGATGAGCATGCTGGTAAACCAAGTGGAATATCGGACAGAGATTGATGCGTCTTCAAAGAGGCGATCTGTGAGAATGATTCTTTTTCATGGCCTTCTTAATTGAAGAAAAAACTGGTAGCCATCGATGGGCGACGGACAGCGAGGCAATGAAGCGGCCATCTTGGATGCTGGATAAGTCGTCATTTCACGGGAACAGTCCATGGCGTAATCCGCTTGAGCGTGCGTTCACTGTCCGAGAACTTGAAAACAAGGACTGCATGAAATGAGGACGGACAGGAGAAAAACTGACTGTTGCTCGAAGACAGGACAGAGACGATGAGGACGAGGTGGTAATCCAGTCTTCAGTGTACGAATGGCTGTGTGATGATAATGTACTTGAATCGTCGTATGGCACAATCCATTAAGGCGTATACTTGAGATGAGGACAGAGGCAGAACCTTGTTGAGAGAAGGACAGTCCGAGTTCTTGGATGAACCTGATGACAAGTCGAGAGAAAATTCGGATAGATCGATGCGACAACAATTTTCGGATTGGCGGGCAACGAACTGCGAGGTGATGGGGCGGCCATCTTGTTTGCAGAATCAGTCGTCGTTTCTTTGGATCGGGCCATGACGTAGTCCGCTTGAGCGTGTGCTGAATTGTGTGTCTTCCGATTCAGCAGGAAAGACCGTCATCATCTCTTACATAGATCCAAATTATGGATTGCCACAACATTTTTCCATTGTCCATCCGAACCAACCAAAAAAAAACGCCATCAACCGTCCGACGCTCCTTTGCATCATAAACTACAGTTGCTTCCACTTCAGCCTGCTGTCCCTCACTAGCCATCATCACAACTAATTCGGAACATAAAGTATCTCCCTTCCGTTACAGATAGCCTTTGCGCTTTGAATCTGCCGAGACAAGTCACAGATAGCCGAAACACATTTAAACCTGCCAAAAGACTGTCTCGTTGGTAACTCGGCTCAAGCCCTCAGGAACCCATCATGTGGTGCCAACACCACAGATTGACGAGGTGAACCTTAAACGTCGAAAGTGACAGGAAGCGAACACCTCTCACCTATCCCACTCTGACAATCATTACAGCTGCTTTTGACCGTCATTTTTTGCTGCCTGCTGTCCCTTACCGTCTTTCAACTTTGTGGCCCACAACTCCCTGTCAACCATTTTCTGCACTCCAGCACACAGTCGTCCTTCACCACCTGCTGTCCTAGTGGACAAAAATAGCAGTTCATTAAAACTTCCATCCTTCGCTGCCTGCTGTCCCTGGACCGCATTCGTTGCAGCTCTTTTTGGCCTTAGTTCTTCGATGCTGTCATCTTTCACTACTTGCTGTCCGTCGCCGACATCCATTCCAGTTTCCAGCTTCAGCAAGACACCATCAGTTTCCTAGGACCGTCTTCCTGCTCTGCCTAAAGCCCCTGACTGACTACAGTCACAACTCTGCAGCTGATCATCCGACGCTGCCTGTTGACCTCATCGACTACCCTAACAGTTTCCTGCCGCAAGTCATTTCAGCCAGAATCCTTCGCTTTCATTCGTCTACAGCACGGCTCCACACGATTGAGAAACCTTTCCCAACACAGCCACAGCCCAACTACTGCTCAACAGCTCTACTGCCATCCTGTCCTTTGCCAACTACCGATCGCAGTCCCAACCCTTCCACCGCTCTGAGGCCGACTATCATTGCAACTTCCAGACACCCATCTTTTTACTACAGTTGGCCCTTACCAATGACACCAGCATCTCTCGTCATTTCCTTCGTCAGCTACCCTTCACCGAGGACCACAACAGGGCAATCCAGATAAATGCCAGTCGTCAGAAACTCTCCAACATTACAGCTCACCCAACATCCTTCTTCCAAGATTAACGATCGTATCTTTCACTCACGACAACTGTCATCATTTCAAGACATCCCAAAAGCAGGTCCACCAATCCACAACATGTCGTACTCAAGACCTTCAATCAGGAACTTTGTCAATCTTACAAACATGACACTGCTCTTTTGAACCCGGCACAGCCCTGCAAGCCCACATTCAATTGCTCAACAGACGCAGAGATTGAGTCAAAGAAAGAAAAATTGAAAATGAAACACCCAGAATTTCAAGCAAAGCAACCTGCGCACCAATCATCACAATCCATGACAGCCACAGGAAACGCTGGTTTCATCAAAATAAGAGATCCCTTCACACCTATCACGGACCTTCCCATTTCTCTGTCCTTAAAATCGGAAACGCAACACATCTCCAAGACGACCAGTGCTTCTCACCCTCATCAAGCAATCGTGGTCGATCGCCCATCCACACAATGTTCCTTTCCAGACTGGGACCCATCCACACTCCTCTCCTGCCTCATGGGACCATGTTTCGAACCCCTGCATAACATCCTCCGCATTTTCCTGACCCACATTACCAGCTTTCGGAACACTCTGACATACAGTCCTCGCTGCAGCAAAATTCAATTTTACCAGTGGACCTCACCTGCAAACTTCACACAGGACTGCCACATCAACCAACGGATATCTACAAACTCCCAGAAGTCGTAACCAGTCACTCTTCCCACCCCTCTCAAGAGTGGATTAAGGATCACCTTCACAGACTCAAAACAACTCATGTCAGGTCTGACGCCCACCATGCTCCCGCTGACTGCAGCATCACTTACACTGACAACAACACTAGTGGCACAACACATGAACTCAAGACGTGCGGCATCCTGAACCTTCCACTAGTGACATCGACATACCCAACAATTCACTTGCAGTCTCACAATGAAGACAGTCAGCAGAACCATCACTCAAGAGAGACAAATTCAAGAAATCGGATTGCATCGTCGAGACCCATCATCACTGCATCCTCCTTAAGCACTGAAACAGATACCGACAAGAAGCATGACTCATCTTCCATCTTGGACAACCACTTCCATAGATTAATCCATATTGCAGATTTTCTGTTTCATAAAAGTGCGAAGTGTAATCTTTTTGGAGGAAGCCAGCTCGTAACCCTAGACGCCCTAGAGTCCTTGTCAAGGGTGCCCACCACCCAAGTTGAGGTCTACTGAAATGCTACAAATTTTCAGGTATTGTATATTTCCGAATGGCAATAGAAACGAAATTTTTTCGGCCCTCCTGCCTGGCCGGCTGAAAATTGTTTGTTGCCTAGTAGGAAATATACAATACCTGACCCCCACCCTGCCTCCCCTCGAGTGTCCACTTGACAAATCGAGGGGGAAAAGATGCCGGGCCAGTCTTGCCCGAATGCTTTTATAGAGGATCCTGACGCATGCGCAGGATGGGTTACGCAGCTGGCAGTCTCTAAACAGCTTAAAAACTCTAACGAGAGAAGCATGCTTCAGGGAAAAATGCTATAAATTTTCAGGTATTGTATATTACCTACTAGGCCACAGGAATAACTTTCAGCCGGCCAGACAGGTGGGCTGGCAAAATTTCGTTTTTTTTCTTCTTTTAGCCTCAAATCACCTAACACAATCCAATCCTCATAAACAGTCTAAATTTTGAGCTTGGCTGGTTTTAGAAGCTTAAAGAGCGAAATCGACCGGTTGGTGGACCATGCTCTCCATGACTTTTGTCATCGCATATTTACCGACCCACCTCCTTCTGCCACGTCAAAGGAGACAATTACACGAAAGACTGGGTTGCAATGGTTTCAAGCGAAAACAGCAACAAGCATTCTGTTCCAGCCACCCGACAAGGGACAAAAAGGCATCGCTCCTCTTCAACTACAGCTGACGAGGTTTTTCGTCGAACTGAAGTTTCTGCTGCTCGATGATCAACTGAACCCCTCACGGACCAGGATGACAGCGAAAGCATTCGTTACTCAACATCGGTTCTACAACAACGAATGAACCCGATGCCGCCTCCTGCACCGCTCAACGAAAAACCTCATGATCGCCACATACATATTCCAGATGTTGTCGCCGAGGACAACCTTCCATTCCTCTTTTGGACCTCCTCAAGAAGGTGGAAGACACGGTACCTGATTGTATCCTTCACAAACTTTCCAATCTTTAGATGCTCCTGTCATCAATTGTGGTTTAACAACTGGCTTAGTTTTTGCATTACGTGACCGGAATTTCAATCCCCGCTCCCTTCTTGGCCAATCCATCATGCTGCTCACTTGCTTACTCCACAATGGTGGTGCCATCTTGGGAAAGGAGAGCATCTTGAATTCTACAAGGAGCCGCTGCCGTCCAGACCGGGCCGAGAATCATCGTCCTTCAGACCTTTAGGTGACAGTGCAACCATGCGGAAAGCGGAAATCGTTGCACACGTCCTTTTCAACAATGACAAATGCCTTCGGCTTGGCCTCTGCGCCACTTCTCAAGACGGCGTTCTGAACACGGCTGTAAACGCTCTGTGTGAAAAGCTTTCAACAAGCCCGACCCCCACCTAAGTAAAGCACTTGTCAACGCTGGACAAGTGGAAGCCTTCTTCGCCACACACCATCACTTTCAACAACACTTTACTCTTAAGGGACATCGCCCTCAACACGACTTTGAAACCGAATGACTCAGCCAAGTACCAGTTGCATAATTTGCCGATCCACGAATCTGAAACCCTCTTTCGCGGGCTTCTCAGGCCTGGCCCCGCATCTTGATGTCTCCAGGAAGCCAAAGCCAAACAAACAAAATTCTCAACAAAAGCCCATTACAAGTCTACAAGGCCCTGTTCGCACCAAAATACCAATGACAACTGCCAAAAACCAAGTATCAGACCAACGCCAACGAATATCGTCGCTCCGAAAACAACCAGCCCTTCGCTCCAAGCCAACCAACAACACGAAAGGACGAAACAACAGAAGCGCCACTCCCGACTGAAGAAGCTGCTACTCTCTCTCCACGGGCAAAGGGCTCATCCCGAATAGACCAATGACACCACACGTCTGAGCAGCTTTTCAGTGGGAGCACGACTACACCATTTCTTTCCCACCTGGGAAGAATTACGACACAACCACAGCGCTCTATCAATCATTCAAGATTGATTTCTCCCAACACCGAGAGGAAAAATGATACCTGCCTTTCACGCGAAAGCGCTTTTACAGAGGAGGACTACGCCGCTGGCGACTTATAGTAACCAAAAACCGCCAGGGAAACACAGTATTGCAAAGAACGAATGCAAAAATTCACAGGTATATATAATTTCCTAGGCAAAAGAAACAATTTTCAGCTGGCCCAGGCTGGGGGAATGGCAAAATTAAGTTAGTCAAAGAATGTGGTTGTGATGAATGGCTCGCATATTATTTCAAGGAAAAATGCTGTGCCAATAGTCAGATCTATGCACATTACGAGCCCCCTATTGACAAATGGGCGTAGCCGGGAGGTTGCAGTATCATGACCAATTTCGGGGATTTCTTGGAAGGACTTCTACTAGGAAGATTCTTAACGGAATAATCCAAACTTTCAATATCTTTGGATTGGAAATAGATGCAAATTTTACGGGTGTGTTGAGTGTTTGGGTTTGCGGGGAACGTGGGTTATAAATAAATATGCCCACACTACCACTGCTATTCATCTTCAGCGATATGAAACTAGAATGACAGACATTGTCAGTTACCACTCTGGCTCAACTTTTGAAGACATAGGATAGAGTCATAGTTTATTTCAATTTTAACTATATCAAGGATTGAACTTTAATTCTTATGAACCTGCTCACCGTATAGTTATTCACTCTTTTTCTAATCACCATATGGCGACGACTTTCCTTTTAAAACCGACAAATTATTTTCCTGCATAGCATTACATGGTGGTCCACAAAAAACTGACGACACAACATTTTCTAATTGCAACCGTTGTAGTTAGCTACCCCTCAGAACTAGGATAGGACAGAAATCAAATCTAATAAAACGGGAAGATTTTTCCTCTCCTGGTTCTGAGGGGTGCTTACTAGAAAAGTTGGACTTAGAAAATCTTGGGTCGTCAAGTTTTTTGTGGACCACCCTGTTTTTTTTAATCTTGACTCTATCCTATGTTTTAAAAAATTGAGCCAGAGTGGTAACTGACAATGTCTGTTTTTTTTATTTCAAGCCGTTTAACATATCTCTTCGACTCGCCATGATTTTCTTTTAAAACAATTTATGCAGGAACTTTTATTTGAAGCCACAATTCGATTATTTTTAACAGCAAGGTAACTCTTCCCGCCCAACCTACCTGTACCGTAAGATTTTATGCTGTACGAAAAACAAAAAATAGTGGCTGCGTACACAGCCAATGTACCCGAGAGGCTTTCAACAAGGGTTTTCGAGACAGTGGGCTTGCGACGAGAAAGTTCTTTGGGCTAGAGGCTTTTGACGAAGGTTCATGAGGCAACCGGCTTTCGACGAAAGTTCTTTAGTGTGAGAGGCTTTCAATAAAGGGTTCTGACGTTCGTAGGGATCGGCTGGTCTATAGAGGCATACGTCCACTGACGAATTAGCATGTCGGGCAAAGTTCAATGTTGGGCCAGATGCTTGATCTTGACGCGACGTGGTGAGCTTCAGGGTGAAGCTTCTTCATGACGTGTTCACACGACAGTGGTGAGTGGGCAGCTGCCTCCTGTTGGATGCAGAGGCAAGGAGGCCGGCCGAGGATAGGGTGGCGGGACGGTTCCTGTTTGAGAGAGAACCGGGAGGCTTTGAGGTATGCTTCAGAAGAACTTTCGATGATCCATGGTAAGGTTGCAGGTGATGACGAGGATTGAAAGCTTCGGTATCAATGGCAGGTGGAGGACAGCAGGCTTGATGAAACGAGAGGGACATCATTGCCTTCGAATTCAGTCGATCCATGAAGATATCATCGACGAAAGATTTGGGCGAAAGTCGAAGACGATAGAACTCCATCTTGGAAGGATTCAATGGGTGTGTCTCGTTGGCAGTGCGACTTCGGCATGTTACAGGCGAGAGAAGATGCGACACCATCTTGAACTTTCAGCGAAAGCTAAGGTGAGAAAATACGACCCCATCTTGGACTTTCGACGAAAGCTTGGGTGCGAACTTGAGAAGATACGCCGGCATATTGGACTTTCGACGAAAGCTTCTTGTTCTGAGTCTTCTGCGAGGCAATATTTGCTAGCTGCAGTCTTCAAGAGGCGAAATATGGGCTGGGTAATAAGGAGCGAGTCTTCGGCGCGAGCTTGAGGAAAAGAAATGCCCATCAGGCTGGGCCGTCTGCTTTTATAGGAAGGCTGCGCATGGCGACGCATGCGCAGTGGGGTTGCGCACTGGCCGGATCAGAGAGCAAAAAACCTCTAGAAAGGAACTGAATGCAATAAAATCTACAGGTAGTAGACATTTTTTCACCGACAACAAGAACCTAAAACTTACCAGGGGCACCTGGTTGAAGTTTGTTTTTATTGCCTAAATGAAATTTTTTTTTACCTTTATTTAATTGTTAGCAATCCTTAGTGATGAAAAATTGGCTTCTCTGCCGGGCTCGCAGCTCCCCTTCTTTGTGTCATGCGCCAGCACAGGCCTCAGTATATAAACGTTCAAGTTGAGGCAATCATCATCTTTCTTCCTCTCAAGAAACCTTGGTCTCGAGAGGGGAAGCCGGGCGGGTAAAGGTAACCTATACTTTCATTTAGACAATAAAAACAACTTCCACCAGGTGCCCCTGGTAAGTTTTAGTTTTTAGTTGCCTCTCTTTTTTATTGTTATCAAGACCTCGTCAAAAAATGGAGGAGGGACCAATGTTGACGAGTACCCGTGCTGCGAACCAGCGACCCCAGAATGCCAGATTCTGGGAACCACCCGCCGGTCCGAGGTGGATCAAGGTTAATTGAAGAAGCTCCGGATGATGGTCCGATGCCCAGTGCATCACACGAGGGAACTGGGAGGAAGACCGGGAGTTGGAAGACGGTCGCGTTCTGGGTCCAAGGAATGAGCCGAGTGCATAAGAAATGACAAAACACATAAACTCGCGGTAATCATTGTCTGGGCGGGTTTCAGATAACGGTGATCTTGTAACGCGCATGGCGACTGGGCGCAGTGAAGTGTGGAGGCAAACTCCTAAACAAGGAACTGTAGTGTGGAACATGGGACCATTGTGGTAACCGTGAAGATGGGGTTCAGCAGGTGTGACGTGTTCATGTCGGTGTCGTGTGGCTGGAAACAGCACAGTTGACGATGGGCTTCTTATTACTGTTGTTGAACGTTATCTTGAAGGACAGGGTTTATTATGTTGTCGAAGATGAAGAGGCCCTAGGAACCAGTACCGCAGTAGACCAAGCGAGATGCCTATCGAAAGGAAGGCAAGGGCACTCCCTGAAGGTTGACACAATGGTGGCGTTTGTCGGTCACAATCCAGAAAATAGGGAGAAAGAAGTGGCCGTCGTGAGGGACCGGTTCTTCAACGCCAGTTCGTTGGGGAAGTGAAATACGAAGCCAGGGCTCGGGAACCGAAAGCCACCCCGGCAGCCTTGTGATGATAGTCTATGCACGGAAGATGACAGCAGATGGTGTGGAGCAAGGAAATAGTCCTGGAAAAACTGGCACGAGGACAGAAGTAGTGTCAAACTGACAGACACTCTATGCAGATATGTTTGAAAAGGACAAGACAGCAGAGGCGGTTGGCCATGCATTGATGAGAGGACCAGTATTTGGCAGAATTACGGACTGGTGACCGGTGGAGTTATAGAAGCGGTTGTGATTAGAATCGTGTGTGGTATCTATGCAGAGGGAAGATGGGAACCGCTGGGACTGGTGACTCCGGGGAAGCAGAGATCGTAGTAGAATCACGTTAGGTAACGGTTGAGATTGTTGTGCTACGCAAGACTTACTTGTCTGGCTACTGGAAGAGGTTGTGGCGTGGGATGAACGCCGTAAAGGAGCAGCAGTGTGATGGGAACGTCTTGATTCCGAGATCGCTGTGTGCCCGCCAGGTAGCGGGGTGACCAATCAATTGGAAACATTCAGTTGAAAGTGTTGAAACAGGGTGAATGCTGGCGGACCAAAGGGAATGTTCTTAAAAAAAGTGGAACGAATAGTGTCAGATGATGGAAAATGCACTCCGAACGCTTGAGAGGGACTAAATGGAACCGTGGACAAGGGTGTGTACACCGAAAGAGATCTAGAAGGTATGATCGGAGGCACCGAGACAGGTGTCGAAAGTGGTGATGAGGTGAAGACGTCTGTTTGTGGTAGAGCTGCAGGAACTGATGGCTAAAGGTACCGGTGACCGTCACAACAATGGTGGAGGAACCGCAATTGTAGAACCTGGTGAAGAAGAGGCAGAACTGGTGTTGGTAATCACTGGTTGTTCCGAATAGTACCGTCGATGTTGAGGCCACAGGAAAGGCAGTTGGGGACCGTGGGAACCCATTGTAGACCGAGGTAAAGATGGGCGATGCCCTCTTATCAATTGTCGGCATATTCCAAAGAGCAGGCCTGGTGGGGCCAGAATGGCACTGTTGACGAGGGGTGGTACACCACTTCTTACATTGCTGGATGGAAGTAGTCGTGAAGATCAGGTCGTAGAGAGGAACCTGGTGGAGACAACAAGATGTAGGAACAAGATGTTCCTGTAGAAACAAGATGTAGATTTATTGCGGTGTAGTAGTGAAAGAATCGTTGACAGGCCAGCAGCTGAGCTGTAGAGTGATGTGGAACAACACTGCGGTTCCCTTGGATATTTTGAATAGGCCTATGGGCCCGGGGGGCCCTTGGACCGAGGCATAAGTTAATGTCGGTGTGTTAACCTAAAGAGGCAGTTCAAGGAGACAGAAGGCAGGAACTATCGGCGAATGTAAATGCTTCATTGTACAACTACGGTCCCCTTGGGCTTCCTCAACAGACCCAAGGGTCTGGGGAACCATGAACTGAAGTTCGAGGGGACCGTGGACCGAAGCTGAAGGAAACGAGTTCTGGACCGAATGGAGAATCCAAGTGATAACAGCTAGGTTCTTGTTAACAAGAGACAGGCGACCGGAGGCAGGAGTTGCCGATGAATATACTCAGGAATGAATCCAGGAGTTGCCGAGGAACTCATCGTGCCGACAGAAGGTCAAGGAGGAAGACACTGGTAGATCAACGACGTGAAGGAGTTCGGACTGAGAACACAGGGAACCGAAAGTGTATCACAGGAAACGGCACCGGGCTCGACCTGGGTCCGAACACTTAGCCGCAGTGTCCTGTAAACGAACAGAAGCTGCAGTGATGGAGAGTGGAGGAGACCGAGTGTCAGGCCTCAGGGACTGGTCCGAGGGACCAAGGTAGAAACGTGTTGCCGATGCATCTATCTACAGGAGTGTCGGATGACCAGAGGCTTCTTGAATGGTTTGATGCGGCTACCATGGTTCCCTTTAACATGGTCATGGGCTGAAGGAACCGTGGACAGAGACCAAAGAGAACTGCAGACAGGGATCCTGTTGTGGAAGAAGGTGGGTCAAAGATGCAACGACAGGTGAAGAGGTCTTGATGTCCAAACGCAGTGGTCAAAACGAAAGGACAGAGAAGATCGCAAGCAGGCGTAAGCCTCAAATGTGACGAACGTGGAATGTTGACCGGAGGTCAGGAGGAGTCCAAAAGGCCTCGCAGTGCCAAATGAGAAAGATATGGAGAGCTGGAGAGAGCGACCACGTGCCATGGAAGCTAGAGAAGAAAGATGAGGCACAGTCCCATGCCAATGCTTTTATACGAGTGCGTCATGCATCCGCTCTTCAAGGCTACCGAGCTGTCAGGCATAGGCTTATGAGGATTTCTTCTGTGTAGGGTTGATTGCATTACGAGAAGGATAAATTGCAGGTAATTCATATTTCGTGGGCATGTAGAAATTATGATAATGGTAAGCACGCATTCATTTGTAATAAGGTTAGAAGTATACATTTTTGTACAGAAAAAAAATTTATTATGAATATAAGGTGAACACGTTCGATAGAAATTTCCAATTAAGTGCTTATGGCATACAAACCCAATCTATAACTCTCACCTACTAAAGCTAAATAGGTTTAACAATTTTGGTAAGATATACTGAGAACTCAACTTTCCGTAAGTGAACAAATCTCAATCAAGTGATTTCGCTCAATGGTGAACAGTCAAATTTTTGTAAAAGCAAAGTTCATTAGTAAACTCTGATGTCTTGGTTGGGTGATCAGTCTGCGTTCCTAGGTTTCGTGGTATACAAATTCCTTTTGAACAATAATAGTTCGTAAAGATACAGCAGAAAGTGGTAATGCAAGATTGGATGGTTTTCCTATGCTGAATTTTACCAGTTACCAGGGCCCCCACATGTCATAAAATTGTCACACAATTTTGTTTCACAAATATCAAAAAACATAAGAAATTTGTAGAAATGCTGTAAAATAATTCACACTAAGAGGACGAACTCTTCACAAAAAAATGCGTCTGTTTATGGGGGACAAATGGCCTTCCCATCTTGTAATGTTAACAAGATTGTAAGCAGGGAAAAGAACACATTGCCACAATCGGAAGAACTACTATTCCTCTTGAATTTTCGGTGGTTTAAGCTGTGTAAAGGATGTTACACACAGCTACTAGGATACTTATTTGCTGTTCCGACCACCTTCAACAAAAACAAATTATAGTTCCATGGCTACATCAGTGTCAGTGCCATTCACGGGGGGAAGGTTAATGGAATCAAGGCACATCTAGGAGTCATGAGAAAGAGAAAAGCTACTAATGGAATTACCATGCATCTGAATATTAATACTGGGGACGTCATCGATTGGGAAGCTGCTACAGTTCATTAATCCAACTCTTCCTGTGAGTCCCAACTCGGGAGGCTTGAAACCTCTGGCCATAAATCATTTTCAAACACAGAGGGCAGGCCCCCAGCCCTGCCTATGGAAAAATGGGACAACTGGTTCCACCAGACTTCTCAGAACTCAACCACCTGTGGGAAAAACAACTCAACTACCATACAGATCAGTGGCACACGAGTTGACATGGCTGATTAGACTGGCACTGACACTGATGTTACATTCGAACTGTAATTTGTTTTGCGCTTCTGATGAAGGTGGTCACAACAACAAATGTGCACAGCTTCAACCACCGAAAATTCAAGAGAAATAGTAGTTCTTCCGCTTGTGACATTGTGTTCTTTTCTTTGCTTACAATGCCATTCCGATGTCACAGTAATCAACGATTGCCAGTATTCAAGATTGTTTACAAGATTTTGAAGAATTGTTCCATTTAAAAAAAAAGTCTGGAATACAAACAAGTGAGAAGTGAGAAGTCTGGAATAGTGAGAAGTGTGGAGTACTATATAGAAGTGTGGAGAACTCTATAGAAGTGTGGAGAACTCTGGAGAAGTACAGAGAACTCTGGAGAAATTATTATTTTGGATTAGTTTGGAGCTGGGGGATATATTCAAGACTTTTCATAACCTTGGAGCGTGTCATGAAAAGCTGTAGGTCACATTTTCATTTCTTCTAAACACCCAAAAACTAATTCTTCCAACACCAACGGTTAAAAATTATCCTTATGTTGGTTAAAGGAGAAACAAGCTGTTGACTGACAAAATTTGGATCCGTTTTGTCATAAATTTTTTGAGTGGGAACCCTGGGAGACGTTCTCTTTATTCCATCCTCGCATGGGCATTCTTTCATTATTAAGGCTGAGCTTCCGACGTCCAGATTTTCATCATAGTTCTGTACTGTTGTAGGCTTAATACTTCACCCCCGGTAGTGCTTTCTGAAAGGAGAAAGTTAGAAATATATAAATGAAAAAAAATATTTCAAATACAAGCACTGTCATATGATTTTAAAGCCAGTTGCACCGAATACTACTCCTGAAAAGTAGTTTACTTTGAGAAACTAAGTTTCTCTGAATCAGGGTGAAAATGTAAAATTAATTATTTTCCGAGGGCCCCTAAAACGGAATATTCTTTATCAAGTTTGCGACTAGCTTTTTACAAAAAAAAAATGGTCTGGAGATTGATACTACTTGGAGGTGGTGGGATATGGGGGGGTTGCAAGCATCGTGCGGAGCCCTCCCATAAGGCCGCCCGTACACTGAGCGACTTGGCCGTGCGGCCAGGTTGTTGCAGCCAATGAAAATGATTAGTGCGTCGTTTTGCATAAACGGTAAGCATTCTCATTGGCGCCAGAGGCCAAGTCGCTCAGTGCGCGGGCGGCGTAAAAACTTTCGGGTGTGGCTTTTTATCCTCTCAATATGTCATGATGGTGACTCAAGAGGTGAGGAAAGGTTAGGTAGTGCATATTTTTGATAAGGCAATAGAAACCAATTTTGTCTAGATGGAAAAATTGGGTTTATAGTTGCCGGCACGCAAATATCCACTACCTGTAAATTTTTGCATTTACAGTAGTCATCATCACTTATGGCGGCAGGCACCACATGGCTGACTCCGCCAAAAGTTAGCAAACTTCGCACTTTGTTGAAAATGATCAGAAACAGTCAGAATGGAGTTCCATTTTCTGGAGTGGAGGTCTTCGTTTTTGTTGTGGAGTATTTAAGGGGGTTGGACAACACATCTGGCTGTTACTATCGATCCCACACGGTGTAGCCCATTTTCATGTCCATGGAGTAGCGGCTTGTGAAGAAGTAGAGAGTGCCCCACCCGAGTTCATTTGCTCCGAGTTGATGTTGTGTTTGCACAGTGGATGTTTTAGGTCGTCGTAGGCTTTGTGGATGACCCTCTTGATCCAAGTAGCGATCATTGCAGCCGATGTTACGTGAAGAAACGGAGTTGTTGTACGACAAGGACCCATGTCTTGGTTGTCGGTGAATTCGTGTTAGTGGGTTGAATTTGGTGAAGGACAGCAGACATTCGGTTTGCGTTGGTGCTAAGTTGGTTGTCTGCAACAGGAGTCGTTTTGATGAAAAGAGATACTCCGTTACAATGTTGTTGTGGTGGTGGGGATTATGGAGGCAAGACAATGACCCCGGGACTGCCGAAGGAGGGTTCGACAATCTGAATAGTAGCCTTGAGGCAGATGCTCGTGAAGGATCCCTTATTTTGTCGTGAAACAGTCGGTGATCGTGGAGAGAGCAACGTGTTGACAAGCATCCTTGAAAACTTTCGATAGACCAATTGGACTTTTGGCATTCGGGATCTTTGAGTTTGTTTGGTCTTTTGCGACGCCATGGTATTTCGTATCAATCTTTTGGTCTTTGAGGTGCCTTCGGATCTTTCAGGTGTGTCAAACTTTCAGGTCTTTCGGCCGAAGGCGGGGAGAGTTGTCTTTCAGTTTTATGGGCAAAGTTAGATGACAGTCGGTGCTCGGACATTCGGTGAGAAGGTCGATGGCAAGGGCTTGTCGGTGGGAACGGATATCGATGGTTGGTCCCATAGTGCGGACGAAAGAGTGAAGCGGGAACCAAATGGAGGAAGGCGAAGATCCTTCTGGTCCGACAATCACAGTCTTTCGAATTTCTTCAGGTCTTCTTGTAGGAGTTTTCGAAGAGCGGGTGAAATTGGCCTGGTCTTTCAGCTGTGGCTGCTGATATGGTGAGAGAGGTGCAGCAGGCAGCGAAGGGTGAAGGTTTGGAAAGGTGCAAGTTTCGACTGTGAGGAACAACTGGCAGCGAGAAGTGACAGGGTAGCAGAGCTGCAAACATGTGGGAAATGCAAGACGAAGAGCTGAAATGATGGTTGGCAAGGGAATGAAGTCAGCGACGGACGAAGGTTAGTAGAGCAGCGAAGGAAGGTCAGTGAGAGACAGAAGAGAGCGAAGGATGAAGGTGACCCGCTCAAACACTCGCCGGGGGGGGGGGGGCGTGGGGCAGCAGGTAGTGAAGGATGAAGGTTAGTCGAGCTGCAAACGAAGGTTCGTGAGGGATGGAAAGTAGCGAAGGATGAAGGTTGAAGAGCTGCAACAATGGCTGGTGGGGGGGGGACAGCAGGCAGCGAAGGACGAAGGTTAGTCGATCTGCAAACGAAGGTTGCTGAGGGATGGCAAGTAAATGAAGGTTGAAGAGCTGCAACGAAGGCTGCAACGAAGGCTGCAACGAAGAGCTGCAACGAAGGCTGGTGAGTGACAGTAGACAGACAAAGGTCCGAAGGAGTAGCAAAGATGGTCGGTGTGGACAGCAGGCAGCGATAAACGAGGGTTAGTTGAGCTGCAAACAAAGGTTGGTGAGGGACAAAAGGCAGCAAAGAATGAAGGTTGAAGAACTGCAATGATGGCTAGTGAGGGAAAGCAGGCAGCTGAAGATGAAGGTCCAAAGTTTGGTCGGCTGCAAGTGTTGGACGGCGAGTGAGAGAATGTGGTAAATAGGGATCGGCCGATATGACTTTTTACCGATACGATCGATACCGATAAAGGGTAAACTAACCCGATACCAATAATTAAAAAAAAATTCTACCACTAAAAATTTAATTTCCATACAAATGCAACTTGCAGTTTCTGGTTCTGCATGGGTTCCAGTCTGCTAAGATTATCCCGAACGTTCTGTGCAGCAATAACAGTATTTTTTTTCTCTTTATTCCTACTTATGGCTTCAGAACATTCATCTTCTCAGTCAGATTTTAAGTAGGTCGTTGTAAAACTTAAGAGCGTCAGAACTAGAACTATTATGTGGTACATTTTCATTACAATTGAGCAAATAGCTTTGCTTTTCTCACTTGATTGTTGCTTTTGCCGCACTAGCTATCGAGTACTGTAGGGATGATGGTTTGTTTCTTGGCGTAACAAATATCTGTATCGGTAACCTTACAGAGGTGCGATACCGATATGGCACAAAAAAACCGATAAATACAGATTACACCGATACCGATGTCAATATCGGACTATCCCTAGCAGCAAAGGATGAAGGTGTAAGCGCTGCACGATGGTTGGCTTGGAACAGCAGGCAGTAGAGGAAGAACGTCTGAAGATGCTGCTATGAAGGTCGGCGAGGGACAGGGGGTAGCGTAGCGAGAGGTGAAGGTCAGAAGGTGCTGCGATGAGGGTAACAAAGGGACAGCAGGTAGTGGGTCCTTTTGTGACCAGAGCTCAAAATCCTTCTCCTCAGGGTTGAATAAGACTCCTCACTGTCATCTTCACAGCAGTCCAAACGTGGGGGGGGGGGCGGGGGAAAGAGGTAAATGTCTTTCGTCTTCAGTACATTCCCTTAATGTAGCACTGCCTTCCTGCGTCTGACTGCCAAGTGATTACGAATGTGCAATTGGGACATGAGCGATTGGCAAACAGATTGGCAATTGGTGCTTGAAATTCCTCTACAAGACAGTACAGGGCAACCACAGGGTTTAGAATCGCATTCGCGGCCCCCTATGACTGCAATAATCTCAGCATGAATGGGTAAGGGACAATTGACCAACTGGGGAATCACGATGAGGACGATTGCAACATGAATGACGGCAGTTGCCAGTAAGAAAAACCTTGCAGTGAGGGCTGCCTGTTGTAGTATTCTTTCTCATAATGCTGGTTTCATCCTTGATATTTTAAGTTGGTTGGATCGGGCCAGCTTGGCAACCTTCACCTTCGTCGCACACCCATCCTATTAAAAGAGCTTGCCACGAAAGTATTGCATCTTTTGTTCTCAAGGGGCCATGTTGAATGGTCGCTTCATCCATTCTCTTCTTTCTTCGAACGTCCAGCTGCACCTCACCGCCTACCTTCGGCATCCCACTACCGCCTCCAGCCTGTGG
>JAHWFP010156910.1:33925-62077 GCA_023313725.1 Lithobius niger | reverse complement strand
AGTATGGCAATTCAGAAAGGCTGGTTTATTGACCAGTACGACATAACCACAGCTTTCTTAAATGGCCAACTAAATGAATTTGTGAGCATGCGCCAACCAGAAAGCTTCGTTATACCTGGGCAGGAAAATAAAATTTGTCGTCTTGTCAGAAGCATGTACGGCCTAAAGCAATCTGCCAGATGTTGGTACGAGAGGTTTAACGAGATCATGTTACAAAATGGAATGCAGCGTTGTTTATCAGAATGCGTGCGTTTATTGGATAGAAGTTGACGGAGTTCTAGGAATTATAACTGTGTACGTCGATGACTTGGCCTGCGCGTCACAAGATGCGTCCATGCGTATACGTCTACGAAAAATCATAGAAAGTGACCTAGAAATCAAGTATTTAGGTCCTAAAAACTTTTTACTTGGTATCCAGTTTGAGCGGTATGAAGACGGGTCTATGGGACTGCATCAGCAGACTTATATAGAAACAGTCCTGAAGAAATTTAATATGGAGACATGTAAGCCTGTTAGTACACCCGTTGCACCAGGAACACATTTAAAGAAGACTACTACTTTGACCCCCAAGGAAGAAGAGGATATGAAAAATATTCCGTATCGTCAATTAGTAGGACCTTTGTCTTAACATTGCCTTAGCTACGAGACCCGACATTGCTTATGCAGTAAATGCCATCTCCATTCATTCAATAAAACCAGGGCCAACTCACTGGACTGCAGCCAAAAGAATATTAAGGTATCTGCAGGGGACGAAGAAATTAAGACTAATTTACCGAAGAAATACTGAGGGTTTCCGAGTCTACACGGACGCAAGTCATGCAGATGATCCAGACGACAGGAAATCGGTTAGTGGTGTAGTGGTGACTTATGCGGGAAGCCCTGTACTTTGGCGTGCTGTAAAACAAAAAACTGTTTCACTTAGCACGTGCGAATCTGAATATCGTGCTTTGTGCCTAGGAGCAAGAGAAATATTTTGGATGCGTACACTGGTTCAAGAGATTGGGAACGAAATTATTCAATTACCAGCAACTACAGTGTTTTGTGATTCGCAAGCAGCAATTCAACATGTTAATTCCCAAATAGAAAGGTCTCGCACAAAGCATTTTGATATAATTTATCATTTTGTGAGAGAGAAAATCAAGTCAGAAGATATAAAACTTGAATATGTCTCCACTGAACAGAATTGGGCTGACGTCATGACCAAAGGCTTATGCGCTGCACGCCGTGCGTCGTTAACTCATTGTTTGTCTGTTTCAGATTTATCAATTGTTTGAATCAACTCCTTTGACCACAAGAGGTGTTGAATTCACGTGGGGGCTTGTTGGATCCAGATATAATTATGACTGATCCATAAAGGAGAGTGTAACAATACGCTTTTAACAATAGCCTTAGATAGCAGTGTCTTGCACTGATATTTGTTAGTGAGGCTTGGAAGACGCTGTACTGTTATAAAGTTTGTTTACACTTCACTTCCCTTGCCGACTTGTTTCTGGTAACACGTTTTGTACTTAAAATGTTTATTATGACTAAAATCTAATTCCTATTTACTTTAACTGTCATCTATGTTTCCTTCTGTCCTGTACGTTCCACGAATTACACACGTTGATCCTCACAAATGGCGTATTTATTTCGCAGATGCCGGCTTTCACAGCTAAGGTGAATTTTTTCAAAGTGGCCAGCCACAATCGACTGAGTGCATAAATCTTTGTAGCGCGACGCCATAGCTGTAAACAAGAACACAACTGTGATCTATGGAGCTTGATTTTGTACGGCATAGCCTATGTGATAGCACATATTGTTGTTGAAAATGTGCCAGCTAAGGCTCGAATGTTCAATGGACGACAGTGGTGGGGGCTACGAAACAGCCTCCCACTCCGCTCCCAAAAAGAAAAAAAAATGTTAGATTTTTTTGTATGGCAGGAAGAAGGGTAATTCGTTAGACTTATTTATGCTAAGTTTTTTGGGTTTAAATAGCAGTATGCAGTTTCTGCTAACGGCACCCTAGTTTTACTTGGCGGGACGAAAAAAATACAACTACAACAACCACAAAAAACGCTGTTCTACACATATTTTGAGACGAGGCCCAGTCGTAGTCAGAATGATCACAATGTTTAGGCATTTTCATTGTTGTTAGGAATAAATTTAACTTATGGCTATGGTCTTTGATGGGAATGCTACGCATGCACCGACTGAAGGCTGGTAATCGCGGCTGACCTGTAGCAGGAGATTGTTAAAAGTGTAAAACATTAACACCTCCAACCTCATTGAATGAAAGTGAAAAATAACTAGCACACTTGTTTGTTTTGAGTTTCGTTTTGCCATTTCAAGGATTTTCATCTTTCTTACCTTTTTTTGTTTTTAAGGTTCATCAGAGTGTGGAAAACTCACAAGATGAAACTGAAATGTTGAATTAAAATGAAAAACTACCTAGTGGCGTGGTGCATCGAAAAATTAACGGCGGTTGGCAACGGCGGCATGCCGAAATTATTTTTCATCAGCAACGGCGTGCTGAATATTGGTAAAATCATCGGCCTTACGTAAATTCCACGTTGCCAATTGCAGCATAATACACTGGAATACAATTTTTACGTTCGGAGCAATCACACTTACGTTTCATAATAATCATTTACCTGTTAGTCCAGGTGGTGCAGAGATGCGTCGATTCGTGGTCCAGAGTTACATTGATTCGTCAGCCGTGTTGATTTCAGAGATCACAGTACATGACGTCAGAGTCAGCTCATGCGCAGCCGAATTTATTTAGGAAAAGTGGTCTTCGGTGATAAGGAGGATTCATACAATGCCGACCTCGCTTGCTAGCGCATAGGAGCTTGATTAGGGTACAAAAACATCAAGTGTGCCGTAAAAAAGGGGGTTATATGATTGAATTTTTACTTGTTAAAATGAACACGATAAAAATTTATGATTTTTAATTGAAATAGAATTTTCTCAACTGTACTTTTTATTATCTGTTTAGGTGCTGTTGTACGTTGCCAATCATATATTTAAAACGTAAAGCATAACAGCACCTAAACAGAATTGAATTTTCTCAATTGTACATTATATTATTATCTCAATTAAAAATCATCAATTTTTATCCGTGTTCATTTTAACAAGTGAAAATTTAATCATATAACCTTTTTTACGGCACACTTGACGTTTTTGTTTGTAATTTATTACATATGTAAGAAAGGTATTTGCAAATTTTGGAACCTACCGACTAACCCGTTTAGAAGTTGTACATTAAGAGAAGAAATCGTAATGGAACTGACATTTGCCATCACTTCCGGTAGAGCTACAACAAAATGTCATTAAATATTAATTAATGTACATGGTCTCTAGAATATGTCTGCAAAATTTAAGATCTGTCAGTTAAACGGTTTAGCCGGAAATTAGCTGTATATTCACTTCCTGTTGGATTTGCGACATTTTCCCCATAGAACGTTGTTTGTCATAAATGATATATAGAACTCCTGTAGTAAGTTTCAGCATATTGTATTGATCGATTTATTAATGGTCGTGAAAATTGGTTCCTTGTATGCAGTTTTGTTAATATTCACTTATTTTGGTTAGATAGGCCTGCTTCACCCAATGTATGTTCAGATTGCGTGGTGCAGCCCATTTTCTTATTGGCCATACACTACCTAAGCTATGCAAAAAAATTCATGCTTTTGTCCGCTAAGTCCTAATTCTATTGAATTTTGTCGCTATGCTACCTCACTAATAAATATATTTAATCGTAATAAATTCTTGTCACTGCAGTGTGCGATGGTTTGGTCGGAATTCGCCCTGATATTGTACTAATTACGAACACTGTTTTAATCTGGTGATGTTTAATAATCTGTTTATATATAATAATCTGCTTAATAATCTGTTTATTAATAATGTTCAACATTGAGCCGGTTTAGCCATAGAAGCATTAATTGCTTCGGCTGACATAAGGCTCGTCAAAATTTAAAAAAAAGTAAATTAATCATGTGGAACGGCTTAGGGTCCAAACTGATGAAATTGTTTATTTACTGTGAAAAACATGACATTTGATATGGATGTCATGAAGGGAAAAAATAGCTATGATGGCAAGTTCAACCCCTCTCCCCATCCCAGGGGATGTGGGTGAGAAGGGGAGATTTATCTCTCCCGTAATGATTTTTTGGCTGTAACTCCTTAACCGTTAACAAATCAAAAGCATAATGTAAAGCCAAAACGTTCAGCACACAATATTCTGGACGAGGTGATATACATCTTAAAGGTAAAAACACAATTCAACACCAAAATCGTATCTCAAGTTTACCCATTTAATTTGTACGAACGCTCAATTGTTCAATTGGTTATTATAGTGACCTTCAGATTCAGTGTTATTTTGAGAGCTTTCTAATAGCTTAAAATGGACATGCTTAGAACTTTCCGAAAGGTGGGAATCTACTATTTTTATCAATCCTAACCAAAACTGCTTAACTTAGATAAGGTCTGTCCTACGCCATTTAAAGGGGCTGAGGTAAAAGCGTAGCGGCGAAAACGTATGGTGATTTTCGTTTTCAAAGTGCTCTTGAGAGCTTTCTAATAGCCCGAAGTAGACATACTTCGGATATTCTGAAAGATGTGGATATATTTTTCCATCAATTCGAGCCGAAATTGTTTATCTCAGATAGCGACCATTCTACGCCCGTTTAAAGGTGTAGCTATAATTGTGAAGCGGCTAGTTTAAATTACTAAATGCCATTGTACTACTTCTATTTATATTTGCATCTACGCTAAATAATTTTGGTTAAGATTGGTGGAAAGAATAGACCCCCACCTTTCCGGAAATTCTAAGTAAGTTCATTTTGGGGTATAAAAAGGCTTGAAAGACCTCTTTGAATTTGAAAGTTGCCATATGCCTTCGCCTCTACGTCATTACATCTTCACATTTAAATGAACGCAGGACGGTCCCTATTTAAGTCAAACCATTTTCGTTAGGATTGATATGGAAAGGGTAGATCCTCATGTTTTAGAAAAACCTAAGCATGTCTATTTCGAGCTATTAGAAAGAGTACTTTGAAACCAACATTTGAACTATGGAGCGTATCCCATCCCCATGCGCACATCCTTGCCGAACCCCGTTGCACCCCCTTCCTACACTCCCATAGTGTGTGTTCTGAATATCTCTCCGCCTCCCTCCAGCACCTAAGGCGTTTGGTGTTTGGTTTTAAATTTATCAAACCAAAGACCGAACATGTGAATGGCTCCCACATATGCCCTCCCCCACAATTACCACACCACACTCACCACACCAATCACCAATTACCAATCACCACACTCCTGCCCCTTCCCAGATACGCATACGTCGCCCCGTGACATCCACTCATTGGTGCAGCCCCGAAAAAGTTGCATGCGTGTGTTCGACTGAAGGCCAAAAACAACTCTATCACTTAGAAATCCAGCATTCAGTAGGCAAGTAATCCGATGTTTAAGTTAATCTTTTGAAACAATTAATTTCGATACCACGCATTGCCCCCACACACACTTATCCTGCACCCTCCCCCCTCCCGAAAACGTTGCCTTGTGACATTTCCCCCTTTGGTGGAGCCCCTTAAAATTTGCATGCGTATGTTTGACTGAAGGCTAAAAAAAAAACCCTATCACTGAGAAATCCAGCTTTCAGTAAGCAAGTAATCCCATGTTTAAGTTAATCCTTTGAACAATTTACTTCGGTACCACCAGGAGCCTATAGAAAACAACTATAGTTATTGCCCCCAAACACAATTGCCTTGCTCCCCCCCCCCCCCTCCTAAAATTCCGCCCTATGACATTCCCCTTGGGTATAGCCTCGGAAAAGTAGCATGCCTATATTTGCCTGAAGGCTAAAAAAAAAACCCTATCACTAATAAATCCTGCATTCAGTAAGCAAGTAATCCCATGTTAAGTTAATTCTATGAAACAATTCATCTTTTGCATTGTGAAATTGTTGCGAGCAACGATTGTTGCCACCCACTTAAAAACAATTCAACTCCTTTCTGAAAGTGAGCATTTAAGAAATAAATGTGCCTTTCAATCGTATCATGCCAATTTCGAGGCCCGTAAAAACGTATCGTCGTTTGGTTGAAAGTTGTCTGGTTTAGTAGACACGGATTGTTTGGTGGTTTTATTTTTTTTAGACGCCGACAATAGCACATACCTTTGTTACCACAACAATACGCCAAAATATGATCCAAATAGAGGTGCGGCAGGCCTGGTAAGTTGCGCCATCTCTTCTAAGAATTTGGAAAAAAGATATAACCCGAAATTGTAGTCCAAGGACATCAACAAACGGCGACATGGCAGATGTGATAAGTGGCGCTATGTCGCAAATCTTGTTTACATGCATGATTGCTGGGGTCAATGGCCAATCTTAGTCTTGGGTGTCCATTCTTACACAGGTGGACATTATCTATGTCTTGTAATTTAGTTTCCGGTTCCTGCATCTAGAACATTCTAGATCTTTCTATTTCCCATAATACCCTGGCCATTTCGCGGTTGTCAGGGGTTACCAAAACGTATTTATGCAAGAGGGCCAGCATGGAAAATCAGAAAGCCTTTGCGCCAGCCAACCGGCTGGTCCTCTTCAACCCCTGCTAGGTCTACGATAGTTAGGGTTTTTTTTTTTTGGCTTTTAGGCCTCTAATGAGCCAAACTTTGGTTAAGCTTTTTCCCCCAACCTAAACAAGCCTCTTTATACCCTAACTTAAGCCCAAAGTTCCCCAACCCTTTCCCCAGTCTTATGTTCAGTCTCATTTTGATTTAGCTCACCCACAGTTTGCTATTTTTCGTCATGGTGCCGAAACCCGGGAGTAAGGCTGGTCGGGACTTGGGGGTTAGGGTTCCTTTAAAGGTTTTTTGTTAGGCCCAAGTTAGGGTTCTCTTTTGGTGGTATTAAGTAGGCCTTTTTTTAGGTTTTGTTTTTGTTTTGGACCTTTCAGGTTGCAGAGTAGGGCCTTAAGGTAAAACGTGGATAAGCCAACGAGGGCTAAGCCCAGGCTTTAAGTTCAGTCGGTTTTATTTTTGTTTTTGGACCTTTCAGGTTGCAGAGTAGGGCCTTAAGGTAAAACGTGGGTAAACCAACGAGGGCTAACCCCAGGCCTTAAGTTCCGTCGGTTTTGTTTTTGTTTTTTGACCTTTCATGTTGCAGAGCAGGGACTTAAGGTAAAACATGGGTAAGCCAACGAGGGCTAAGCCCAGGCCTTAAGTTCCGTCGGTTTTGTTTTTGTTTTTGGACCTTTCAGGTTGCAGAGTAGGGCCTTAAGATAAAACGTGGATAAGCCAACGAGGGCTAAGCCCAGGCCTTAAGTTCAGTCAGTTTTGTTTTTGTTTTTGGACCTTTCAGGTTGCAGAGTAGGGCCTTAAGGTAAAACATAGGTAAGCCAACGAGGGCTAACCCCAGGCCTTAAGTTCCGTCAGTTTTGTTTTTGTTTTTGGACCTTTCAGGTTGCAGAGTAGGGCCTTAAGGTAAAACGTGGATAAGCCAACGAGGGCTAAGCCCAGGCCTTAAGTTCCGTCGGTTTTGTTTTTGTTTTTGGACCTTTTCAGGTTGCAGAGCAAGGCTTAAGGTGAAACGTGGGTAAGCCGAGCAATGGTTAATCCCGGGCCTTAAATTCCATTGTTTAGTTAGGCCTATGCCACAAGTTAAGCCTAATATGCTTCAATATTGCTGAAATTTGGTAGGCATATGCAGAAGGGTCTTGGGGATCCATTTTTAGGGTTTTTGCTGTCAAGCCTATTTTTAGGCTTATTTTGGACTTTTGATTTTTTGAACTTGGGAAGTAAAACAGAAACGTTTTTACTTCGGACAATTTTTAAATTTAGGCTTAGTTTGGACGTACAGGCTGCTTTAGAGTTTGGGTATGGTTTAGTGTAAGGGGAACACTTAATTAAGCGTTTGGGTTGCCTTACGGCAATATTCAATTTAATTTGGGCTTAATAATAAGCATGCATTCTTGCAATTTGGTAAGCTCATAAAGAGCAATCTGCGACGGTTTTTGCCCCCAAAGGGTTTTTTTCCTCCGTAAATCAACCTAATTTTCGGCCTTTAGAACTAACTTAATTATGGTGTGGAGAATAAGTTGTTTAGTAGTTGTTTCAAGTTTTTCTTAAACCTACGCTTTTCGATGTCCAGTTCTTGGTTTGCCCATTCTTGGTGGCAATGTTTGAGGTTTGGTTATTCCCATTCAGTGGCATACATTCGTTCGTGTTTCGTCTATTGTACAATAATAGTTGCGTTTTGGTTTCGTCTTTAGTGGCGACGGTTTAGTCTGTTTGTTAAGGAGAGTTTTCTGTCTCTTTATACCATAAAGGTTTCTGGTCTGTTCATGAGAGCAATTTCTTGTTCGTGCGAAGTTGGTTAGTTTGTCTCGCATGAGCCAAGTCTTTGCAGTATCATGTTCATCGGCTACAAACGTAGTTGTAGGCCAATTCCACAACGGTGGGATTGGGGTTTCTAAAGTCGTCTACCAAGACGCCGTTATTACAAAAGTCGTCTGACAGGATGCAAGTGCGTGACCCCTAGGCTATAGTTCCAGGGTCACGGATGGTTTTTTTTAAAACCCGTGGTGTTGAGAGTTGGTCATCTTTCATGTTCATCAGTAAAAACAAGAAAGTGTTTTTTAGTAGTTGATGTTGGTAATGACATGTGCTTTGATGTATGTGTTTGTTTCAGCCTGTAGTTTACAGACATGTTGAAATAAGGTTGACATGGTTAGAGTGTTAAAAATTAAATGTGTGTCAAGTTTTGACACAAGATTTGAGAGGTGTAATTTTCAGAGCTTCGTGTGGGTGTTGGAGTATGTCGTAGATCTTGTTTACTTGCATGATTGCTGTGGTCAATGGCCAGTCTTAGTCTTGGGTGTCCATTCTTACACAGGTGGACATTATCTATGTCTTGTAATTTAGTTTCCGCTTCCTACCTCTAGAACATTCTAGAACTTTCTATTTCCCATAATACCCTGGCCATTTCGCGGTTGTCAGGGGTTACCAAAACGTATTTAAGCAAGATGGCCAGCATGGAAAATCAGAAAGCCTTCGGGCCTGCCAACTGGCTGGTCCTCTTCAACCCCTGTTAGGTCTATTAGTTAGGGGTATTTTTGGCCTTTAGGCCTCTAGTGGGCCCAACTTTGATTAGGCTTTCTCCCCCAACCTAAACAAGCCTCTTTACCCTAACTTAAGCCCAAAGTTCCCCAACCCTTTCCCCAGTCTTATGTTCAGTCTAATTTTGATTTAGCTCTCCCACATTTTGCTATTTTTCGTCACGCCATCTGTTCGCAGACGTTGGAAAAGTGTCCTAACCCGAATTTGAAGCTTAATCCCATCAACAGATGGCACTACAGGGTGGGTACTTGATTGTACAACAGGATGGTGAAGCCGGTTCACTTGGCCACCTGCTCCGTATTATGTAGATTTCTTGACGGTTAAGGAGTTACAGCCAAAAAACCGTTGTTGGGGGGGGGGGGGTGAATTTACTATCATAGCTATTATTCCCCCTCATGAGCATTCATACCGAATTTCATGCATTTTACTGTAAGTAAACAATTCCATCAGTTTGGGCCCAAGCCGTCCTACATGATTAAAACAATGGTACATTATTAGTACAATTGTATATCAAGGCGAATTCTGCCCAAAGCATTGCACACTATAGTTACTGCAGTGACATGAATTTATTGGGATTAAATATCTTGATCCAATAAAGGTACGGAATGACAACCTACCACAACATCCTGGGGAATTGAGGAAATATACATCTGTTGCGTTGCGTTACAGTTCGGTTCGGTTCAGTTTGGTTCGGTTCGTTGATATTCGTTTCGTTTTGATGAAATTGTACATTTTCACTCGCCATTTTTCCAAGATGGTCGTTATTTTCCGAGGGTTCCTCAAGGTTGCAGGATGATGTCTCATAGTCATTTCAAGTCATTTTCGTTGAAATTTGCTTTTCGTACTAAATGTTTGGATCAACTCACTATTCTACTGGACTATTTCTTTTCAAACTGATCGTGCTTTCCACAAACCGTAATTATGCCAGCAAGGGACACGTAAAAACGTAATGTGAAGTGTCGCCATCCTCCTTGGATTAACGTCTAAACCCATTTTGGGCAAGCCTAACCATAGTCACGCCGTATTTTTTCGAGTTGATTCTAAATGACTATCGTAATAAATAACATTCAGTGATTTTCTACCGATTTTGTAATGATTACCTGACTGCTCAGCATTGTAATTTGATATAATATCTACCCGAATTGTCAGTACACGTCGTTTACAACGAATGTTTGTCAGTGAGTCGAGATGAACATCCCTCCATTGTTAATTTCCCATCTTATACTAAAAAGTGAGTTCAAACCATGGCCCAACATAGCTTTGCTAGACAGTTTGGGAATGGCTGAACTTTTCAAAGTCCGAATCTTATAGGATACATTATAATTCAACATTTTACAAATACTACTTTCAATAGCCATAAAACGTAACTTTAATTATTGTTGCTCATTGTCAGTTTCACCATCTTGCGGTAAACGTAGCTACAACAGCACTACAACAGCACTACAAACAACTACCACACGGAGTCGTAGCAAAGTGATGATGCCGATAACGAAATTGCAACCGAGATCTTCCCATATACGTGTGCTTTATTTATTTCCTCCAGGTATTAACTTTAACAACAAAATGGGGCTCATTGGAGTTATAATTGTTGTATTTAAAATTTTTGTTCATTTACTGAATATCAACGGTCGCAAACACAATAATTGCTGTTTACTTTGAAACAGTTTATTTCTGCTGTGGCTAAAGCCTGTATCTACGGAATAAATAAGCCATTCTAACGTTTTTAGCTGCTGATTTCGGAAATTAAGAACATAGCTTAGTTTGGTTCGCCTGTTTGGGCGGCCGATATGCTTAAATGTTTTATCTATTTCTAAAATGTAGGCTTCGTGAATCCAATTGAATTGTTTCGAAATGAAAAGTCGTGCATAGTTGTCACTTCGTTGCTTCGAACTTGTTTGGTTTATCATTTCTCGAAAGTACCACGAGTGGCTGATGTTAGCCTCGAAGCCAAGACCTGTGGCTTATTAGGTAGTTGTGCAATATGCATAGTGCATAGTGCCGGTAGCATAGTGCCGTGTTTTAAATCCTGACTCGGAAAATGGGATTTAATGAGGAGTGACAGGTAGGCCTGGTCGGTTTACTTGCTATTTTCCCACTTGTGAGTAATTAGTTCTTTGCCTTTCCCTTGAACAGGAGTTCGCATTCACAACCATGTTCTATTTCCTTTGCATGCGTTTATTATTGTTATTATTATTGCAGATGCAAGTTCTTCTGATTTCGTGCCTGTACAGGTTGCTGCATAGTTTTTATCTGTTTATGTACTTGTACATGAATAAAGCTTGTTATTATTATATTTATATATATATATATATATATATAATAAGCTTGAGTGGCACTGAGCAAATTCATCATATATGTGTGTGTGTGTGTGTGTTACTGAAGTTCAAGCGAGAAAGGGAAAACGGGTGACCAGGGTGGTGGCTCAATCTGACCATGCAGTGGGAGAATGTAGAGGAGGGAGGCAGGAGGATGAGAAGAGGGGATAGAGAGGGGGGAGGGTGTCGGCGCCATACCGATCGATAATTAGGTATTCGGGAACCGGCTAGACCGGCGTATTTGTATGCCGGCGTATGCTATTTGTATACCGGCGTATTTGTATGCTGGCGCATGCTATTTGTATACCGGTGTATTGGTATGCTACGCCGGGGGTAAACAGCTAGTTATTATTATAAAATGTAGGCTAAATGGTTCCTTCTTTTTCACTGCAGGGATGCGCCCGAAAGTGCGCCATCATTACCGTGCTCACAAGCTCTCCATCTGGACTCAGCTCATCCCGGAGATCCACGTGGCGGGAGGCGAGGGCGTCAGTGCCCGCCACCACTTGTTTGACGGCCACGACGACCTGGCCACCTTCGAGGGCCGCGTACGACATGTGCCGGACCATCCCAGACCTCCTTTATCTGTCCCTTCCCCTCCTACCTTCCGCATGCGCAACATTACCTTTGACCGGTCCCCCAACCTGACGGACACTTTGCTGCTCATGCGGCTGACGCCCGAGCCTCCAGACCAAAAACGCCAAAGTCCAACCGACAATCACAGGAATGGAACGGAACCTCTACGTGTCGAGGCCATTGCTCCGGGAAACTATTCCACCGCCCTGAGCGTGACCATCGCCGTGGGCTGTTCACTTCTCATTCTCAATGTTCTCATATTCGCAGGTAAGAAATTAATTATGTGATTGGGGTAAGGTATTTTTAAGGATTTACTAGACATGGTGTGAAATAAATATGCTCGTATGGCGGAATGGGAGGGGAACCCTAGGATTTCGCAATGCTACTTCTGGTGGTAAGGGGTGAGAGAAAATCCTGATTGTGATCGTGTGCAGAGCTTGTATCACTGCGAAGCTTGTAAACACTAAAAAAAAGCTTGATAGCTTGAAAGCTTGATCTGATTTCTGATTCAAATTCAGAATTTCGTTCACTTATTTTAACTGCCCAAAGAAATATTAAAACAAATCTGTGGGAGAATGAATACACAGTGCAGGACTAAAACTTACTCACAATACTTCTACGTCGAGTTATCACTGCCAATTTTTCTCTTATATTTTGGCAAAGAGACAGTCAAGTCTAACATACCCTCTACAAATATCCTACAGCCGCACATTTTAGTAAAATCACTTCATTTTTACTAACTCTCCAAACGAAACACTTCAATGACGTGGTGCGACTAGAAGGATGAGATGAATTTGGCGTTAGGCCGACCGGTTTGGTTGTCGAACCTCACAACGTCACAATTTTGGTTAAATTTAACTACAACTGAAATAAAACGTACGTCCAGGATGGAAATCAATTAATACCTTGTGTTTATTTCACTATGACATGGTATGAAAGGAAGTCAAAAGGCTTGAAATCATCTGAAATTTTCCTTACGTTGTTATTTTAATAACGTAGACTAATAATGCTGAATGAAATAAAACAAAAAACACCAGTAAATTTTAAATTAAAAAACAAAGCATTAGTTTATTTTTTGTAGCATAGGTGGTAAATTAATCATCTTGCAATTGGCTATTACGTTTTTGGTGAGCACATCGATGAACATAGAAATGCACCAAGGACCGTGATAGCAGTCCTTTGAAACCTCTTTGAAACTTTGAAACCCTATAGTTTCCATCAGAATTGACATAGACCGATGAAATTCGGTATTTTTGGGTCGTTTCATAACTATTTCACTGCATTAAAGATTTTAATAACAACAATCTCGTTTCTTCTACAATGCCTCGTGACAGAGGCATACCAACAGCAGTACTGGCCCAAGTAGCCACAACGTCCCTCATCTTATGAACATTTAGTGGTCGTTTTTCCACCACGCTTTCTCAGCCTTGTCTACGACCCTTCATCTTCTTTCGCTACTGGCTAATTCCAATTTTCCTTAATAAATTGGAATTAGCCAAAAGCGAAAATTATTTCCAATTTTCCTAAATATGATTTACAGCGGTTTATGTTTATTTATTTACCCTTCATCTTCCACGGTTCTTCAACGACCAAGGCAGCAGCGCACGAAAACTACCACTGCATTCCCTGTCCCATTTGATCAGACTCGACCCCTGACACCGGATTTTCAAGAGGTAAGACGACCTACACTGCTTCATACAATGGGCCACCTCCGTCTGGCCGTTCCGACCTCCGTTGGCCTTTTCATCATGGAGTTCTCGCCTAACGGTCGTTTGCCGTCCGTATCCTATATCTACATCTCTTCACCAATAGTTACCAAGGTCGATCTATCCTCTTGCTTTGCCGTCTGATCTCTACAGCGTTCCTCCTACCGACAGTCCGCTCAAACCAGGGTCCTCATATCCTTCTGCTCTTGGTCCTCCTTCCATCACAGCTCTTGTTCCGATGAACCACCCTGTGACCACTTCCAGTTTTAGGGGAAGCCAGTATGCCCAGAGGTCTTATTGTTGTGGACCACAAGGTAGCAATGATATGCCTCATGAACCGAAAGTTTAAAGTGATTGTTTAAGCACTTATTGGTTATGATGCTGGTTCCTACGATCTTATTAGCTAGATTATTTCATATTTAGTGAAAAGAAATGAAACTGCAGTGAGAAGAAGATAAACACACATCCCCCCTTCTCCCCAGACCCTACGATGGGTGTTTGTGTATTTATTCGTATTTAATTTCAAACATGCCTAAAATGTTATCTTTAACCTTAGATTCTCATATTAAGTTTTTTTTTCAGGGGTGTACTACCAACGGGACAAGATCCGACTCGACGCCAAGCTTCAGAAGCGCGATTTTAAGATCACCAAGGGACACGACGATCATCCCCCTCCGGCGCAGGTGGCAGCCTCCCACCATTCGCCACCCAAGCAGCCCCCCTTGGACCCCCAACAGCCACCCTCGGCTCCTCCCCCAGCGTACGTGCAACAAGGAACGCCACGGCGGCTGCAACCGCCATTGGCCCCGGCCCCCGGTGGACCACAGTCTCATCTCCGTGCTCCACCCCCTTCCCCCGTGGGTCAAGACGAAGGTTCGAAGGGGGCTCCAGGTGATATGGCCTTGCCCGAGTCTCAACCATTACTGCAGCCAAACGCCGGGCTGCGAACAGCAGGTCCTAAAACCCCATGCATGCAGGAGATTCGGGTGTAAAAGGACAAAGAAAAAATTCGGGGCTCTCTTTATATGACGGACGGACTTTCCTCAACTGTCGCACACCCTTCCGGCGATGAACTTAAAAAAAAATAATTACAACTACAACAACAGCAGCAACGACAATAAGAACCAACATCTACAATACCAACCAACAACAACAATAACCGCGGGAGTGGGAAGTTTGTCTCACGTGCCTCCACCGTAGCCTAGGAACGGACTCGGTTTTTCTATAGCTCATTTCATAGACAGATTTGTTTCTAATTTCCATCCATATACCAAGCGACCACTTTAAACCACCCGACCAACAACAGACACAAGACAATAACGTGTGTAATGGTCAGTCAGTCAAGTTTACCGAAACTCAGTTGACATAATACAAGTAGAAGGTGGTTCGCACCGCATGGGCCATGGAGTGTTATTAATAATTTCCCTTTTTGTACAGTGCCTGATCCATGTGTCTGCGGCTCTTTCTTGATCTTGTGCCAAAGTAACTATAATAAAACCCAAACAAAGCAAACAAAATAAAAATGTGTAATTCATAATTACGAAACACACCTTTTTGCAGGAGGGTGCAACGTACGACTGTGTGGCCGGTACCAAGTACCACCAAAGGTTGCCTTTTTTGTTCTATTTGAGTTTTTGTTGTTTGAAAACTAACATCAGTAGCTAACGTCATTCAGTAATCCAACCACTGGTCGACCACGTACCGTCGCTTACCCGCTCCTACGGTTCGAGGACTGTTATAAAAAGCCCGTGACTGCAAGGACCTGGACTTACAAGTGATTCAGTCCAAAACTTGTCAACTCTTAAAGCTCCTCAACCAGTCATAACACGTCTGGCGTTTCTCGTGGTGTTGGCGGTACCCCTTGTCTTGGCCGATTCGGACGAGTTCCCTGGTGCCTGCCCTCAGGTTCCTGCAGTCACCGACTTTCAGCTACAAAGGTAAAGTTATTATGAGGCAAAAAGCCAAACGGGCTAAGTTTTAGGGCCGTATTAATAATGGAAAATTAAATCTAAGTATGAGCTCGTCGACCTCAGACCTCAAACTTTGATTGCGTGTCTCGTATTAATAATGACAACACAACACAAAGAACGAGCTTTGATAAGCTCACAGGCTTAGATTGATATTAATAATGAAATTCAAAGCTGAAGTTTGCTAAGCTCGGCTTTGGCTGAAAACCGTTGTGAAAACGAACCTCAGAAGTTAGAATTGCCAAGTAGTCATGCGAATTTGTTAAGAAAAAATCCAAGCCTTAAATTCCTTGAAATTGTTAGCCAGCACGTCTTCGAAAGGTGTTGAATTTAATTTTTCTTTCGTAATTTGAAATAATACCCTTACTTTGAGCAAGATAAAGACAGAACTTGCCGTTTGTTTTAAATAACTTTGTTCCTGCACTTATCTTTTAAATGTTGTTCCTCCACACGTTTTCATGTTTTTCACTGAGCTATTAAAACGAGTTTACGGGGGGAGGGGGGGATGCTACAAGAAAAAAACCAAATGATAAAAATGTACCTGGTGAAACTCGATACACTCCCTGGTGAAATTCGAGCCAAGGCAACCTAAACTAATCTTTAGCAACAGCACCAACACAGAAAAACAAAAGACAATTTCTTTTCCAAAGGCTTTTTTACTGTAGCTTTTTTACCCTCGTCGTTTTTCCTCGCCGTGCTTTTCCATCGGACTTTTATTCCCTACGCCCCCCCGCCACGACTCCCCCATCATTTGCACTAATAAAACATGTCTATTTTAGTGTTTAATGATACCGGTATACTGTTGGCAAGTTTGTTATTAAGAATGGTTGGTTCTTCGAAAAATTTTATTGGTTTTGAAAATAGTCATTGAAAGTGCTTGAATTTTTTGTGTGAGATCTTGTGTGAACCCTGACGGCGATCTACATCGAAACTGAAGTTCGCTTTACGAATGAATGGTCCAAAGACTACAATAATCTGACAATTACATTCTTGATGCCCTAACAGGAAAACTGCAGGCCGTACTTTAGCTAATAAAGGGTTTAAAGGGTTTAACGAGCGTTAACTACTCCTGGTCATCTGGCCGATAGCCCTAAGGCAAGTAACTGTAAATCTTAAAATGAAGGCATCCGATTGTTAAAAAAAATAATTCTTAATGATAAACTAGTATACTGTACTTCAGGGCCTCAGGGCATGGTCGGGCAGATGACCGGGTGCGGTTAACGCTCGCTAAAATCCTTAGAGTATACAGTACCAAGAGTGGTTAACGCTCGTTAAACCCTTTGAAACCCTTTGAGTATACAGTAGTAAGTAAGTGACATGTGTCTGTTAACTGTAAGCAACTAAAAGCATATTTGGCATGTTAAGGACAAATTCCAATGAGACAGAAATGTTTCAATTGTGGTAAGTGTAAGGGGAAGTTGCAGGGATAAAGAAAAAATAAACGTTAAAGGATAAGTCTCTACCATTCATAGAGAGAAAGATGCGTCAGTAACGTTGTTTTTGTTATTGACTAGCTGGCTAGTAATTAGCTAGGCTAGTAACGCTGGCTCTATGTTAAATTCCATAGACTCATTGCTCATGGCTAGTGAACAATTGAGAAGGCCTACACAGCTGAAAGTTTACACTCGAATGCATGGTGATCTAAACATTGTCCTTTTGTTGGTTTGGGCCTTGTAGGTTAGGGTAGAACGAAAAAAAATTTTTGAATTCTGTAATTTAATAGTGCGGAAAAGTTGTGTATTGGGTTCCTAACAAACTGTGTAAAATTTGGTTTTGATCGAATAATGCCTTGATCTCCCCAAGGACCTTGAAATTTGGAGGTTCTGCCATAAACATGGTTTTAATGCAAATTCCTGAAAACTATTTATTTCAACATTTTTTTTAAATTTAATAGTGCGGAAAAGTTGTGTATTGGGCCGCTAATAAACTGTGTAAAATTTGGTTTTGATCAAATAATACCTTGATCTGCCTCAAGGATCTTGAAATTTACCGTTTTTCCATTAACGTGTACTAAAAATTTACACAAAAATGCTAAAACCTTTTATTTCCGAATTCTGATAGCATAGAAGTCATACATTGACATGTTGGAATTGTTCGACACCACATTTATTAGAAATATATTTATTTGAGCTACAATAATTTATCGAGATACCAGAATGCGGTTGAGTTATCCTGAAATTTTCGTTTTCATTTATCCAAACATTTAATTTGTTCGGGTGTTTTCACTTCATTTGCTAATCGCTTTTTGTATTGAATCTTGACATCATACTTCGTGATTCTGGTCGTGCCTGTATGAAGCCCTTTGTTCCAGGCATTCCACATGCTGTATCAGATGCGTCTGTGAGACAGCCTTCGATCGCTTGGGTGTGGTATGAAAATGATGTAAACTCTTCATTTATAGGTGATAGCCCACTCTACCATTAGCTGAAGATCTCCATCTCTGTCAAATACTCCAAATATCATACGTGGTTCTGTAACTTCTCATGTTTGCAATGGCATATATAAGATTTACATAATCGGTTACATTGGTGGTATTTGGAAACACTTGCCTCGATCCTGTGTTTGTTCTTGCGTCCATGATTCTTCGTTATCCAAGATGTGCTCTTGTTCATCAGTTATCATGAAAATGAGGACATCCAAATGACCAAGGAAGACATTTTTTTGTATCACCGGGTCAACTACACTCTTTAGTTCTTCACTTAGGTAACAATAGGATTTTATTGATTTCAACAAGTGCTTTGCACCATGCTTGCATGAGGGATTAGCCTTGATCTCAAACCACGTTAGCGAATAGACTTTAACAATAAATCAACCAATATGCGAAGATTGTCTGCGGGTTCATTAGTTGCCACATATAGACGTAGGATACAATTAGCTGCTGTCACCCAGCATGCATGTAAAAGTTAATCAGAACCTTGCGGTTGAAAACCTTAAAGATAATTATAACTTGTGACAACTTGGCACAATTCCAATAGATGTTGTTGATCATTACTTAGGTCTTTGCTTCAATGCATGGAAAATTACCTTCAGTTTTCTGAAAACAAACAATTGATAGCTTTTCACAATCTGCAATCTGGTTTCCAATAGTTCCCTTGAAACTATAGGACCTGTGGTCGGTCCAGCTAAATGAAGAATTAAATGGCACAGAGGCAAACATGGTGCACAGCACTTATTGAAATCAATAAAATCCTCTCGTTATTTCAACGTGTAGTTGATCCGGTGATCCGGAAAATATCTTCGTTTGCTTAATAATCGATGAACGACAGAAAATCCGGTCCCTTTGACTGCAATGGATCATGAAAACAAGAACAAAAATAGGATCGAGTCAAGTTCGAGCCTTCCAAATACCACCACCAAAATGTTGATGCTACCGATTATGTAGATCTTATTCAGCGGTTATCAGAATAGTTAATTTGAGGTTACAGAACCACCTATGACATTTGGAATCTCTGACAGAGATCTTCAGCTAATGGTCGAGGGTGGGCTATCAGTCGCCTATATAAATGAATGGCTTACATAATATCCATGCCACACCCAAGCGGTCAAAGGCTGTATCAAACTCTTACCGAGAGCATATGCTTCAGTATGTAGAATGTCTGGAAGAGATGGCTTCATACGAGCATGACTAGAATCACGAAATATAATACCAACTTTCAATACAAAAAACGATTATCAAATAAAGTGAAAACACCGTAGCAAAGTAAATGTTTGAATAAATGAAAAGGACAATTTCAGGACTACACAACGGCATTCTGGTATCTTGATAAATTTTAGCAGCTCAAAGAGATTTATTTCTATTAAGTGTGCTATTCACCAATCCCAATATGTTAATGTATAACTTCTATGCTATCAAAATTCAGAAATAAAAGGTTTTAGCATTTTTGTGTACATTTTTTAGCATTACGTTTATGGAAAAAAGGTAAATTTCAAGTTCTTTGGGGCAGATCAAGATAATATTTGATCAAAACCAAATTTTGCACAGTTTATTAGGGACCCAATACACAATTTTTTCGCTCTAATAAACTAGAAACTTTTACAAAGAAACAATTTTCCTAAATTTGCATTTCAACACTAAAACAGTGTTTACGGCAGAAAATGGTAAATTTCATGTTCTTTGGGGCAGATCAAGATATTATTTGATCAAAACCAAATTTTACACAGTTTATTAGGGGCTCAATACTCAATACTCAATACTCAATACTTAGGGGCTTTTCTGCACTATTCAATTACAAAATTCCCGAAAAATTGTTTAGCCCATTTTCATTCCACCCTATTGTAGGTGTCAGGATAAATGCGTGGGAGGGTTTGAAATTAGGAAACAAGAAATTTAAATTTCGTTTCTTTTCCATGTTGTAATTTAAGATTTCAAGCAACAATTGCTTATACAGTGAACGCTGGCCCTTAGATTTATTGTAACAGCCTGGACGAAGTGAAAACTTAACTGTAACGAAGTACAAAATAATCAGTTATTTACGTTGTTGGAGAATGCATGAGAATAGTGATGCACCTTATAGTGATGATGGTTACGCAACATTACGTACTCCATTACGTACTTCGCGGTCTGATGTGTTAGTAACAGTGAACTTCAGGAATTTCTGCATGACAGAATGTGAACAAAGAAAGGTTGTGAACAATACGAAAGGTTGTGAACATCCACGAGCAAACGGGTTTTTTACTAATAATAAAAACGTCGGGGGCTTCTGCATGACTAAATGTGAACGAAGAAAGCAAACAAAACAATTTCTTAATTTTTCTGATGTATTGGCTTATTTTATAGACGTAAAATTCCTCAAAAAAAGGCAGCGCGGAATATAAGACAGTGCGCTGACTTTTCGTATGTTCACAGTCCTAAGTTAACCGTGTCTATCAATTGTAAGCAACTCAAAGCGGATCTCATCATGTCGAGAATAAGTCCTAATGAGGCCAAAATCTTGAAAAAGTATGGGGAAGGTAAGGGATAAACCAAACAACTAAAAGGAAGGCGCTGATTGAGTGAGCGAAGCGAACGAAATTGGCGATTGTAAGCCAGTATCTGCAAAAGTGGGATTGTAGCATGTGAAGAAAGGTCGTACAATAAAGTAAGCCGTGTCGATTTGGCTAATCTAACGGCTAATTGGCAATAGTAAATTTGAAAATTATCAATGTGAAAATTTATTAGTAAAGGCTGAAAACACCTTACCGCCTTTACTGTAAGGTTTGACCCCAACCTGCCATGTTAAAGCTGAAATTTCGATGCTTAATTTATCTGCTGTCTTCAAACATTTTTCACTCAAATTTGGTATACAAGCTTTATTGGAATTGGTGAACAGGTGTACCAACTTTAATTAATTTCCTATTTGATACATTAGAGATCTGGACTTGAGCTGGAATCGTGATTTTCATTTTTGGTTGCTTCTTGTTCTTGGCAAGACATTTTTCTGCTACGCTTTCTACAGATCAAACTATTCGTCCTATAAAGCTGGTTCTTAGCTCATTTTGCATGTATTGCTCTATAGATTTGCCCTTTCCATAAGGCCTTTTCTAATTTGTCAAGTGGTTCAGGGGTTAGGGAGCTCTTAATGACCAGATTGATTGTTTTACATTGTTTTAAACATTGTTATTATTCAACGATGCCAATCAGCAATCGTCAGACGCTTGGCATAGACAGAAGATTAATCAAACAATGCTGGTGAGCCAACAATTCACCCGCACGTGTAGAGGAAGGATTACGAGCACAGCCGGCAGGTAGTGCTTGTTAGAGTTCGTATGCGCACGAGAATTTTCAAAAAGTAGACATGTGGATAAAAGGGTTAAAGGGTTTAACGAGCGTTAACCACTCCTGGTCATCTGCCCGAAGCCCTAAGGCCCTATGTCTGAACACATGTCTGTAGACATGTGGAGGTGGCACGGATAACAATTCAAAATGTTACAATGCTGCAACATGTAACAATTGGGAAACAATAGGCGAGGAGCACAAGATCGGATTGTAGCTCACTCGAACAAGATGCAACGATGCTCGGGCACGGAGAAAGTAACATTGTCGTAGTAGCTTCGGGGCGGCTCCGTTAAATATAGTCTTGGTTTTCGATTTAATTTTTCAGTTTTAAACCGTCTGGTGTAAAGTCTATAATTTTGAGGCCTCAAAATTGGACGACCGACATGAATCTGCGATTTATTTACTTCTTCAATGCAGGCTTCGGGAAGCTAATTGAATTGTTACCGCGACTGTTTGCCATAATACTGCATCTGCTTGCAACAATGCAGAATGAACTATCCATCAGTTGATACTCTACAAACACGCTAGTGTGTTGCCATCAAATAACAAACATGGAAAAAAGCTTGGGCAGAACCTGAACAGAAATACGCATTTCTAATATTTCGTTTTTTCGCAAACAAAATTGGGTGTACAGTGGACATACCGTACACATGATAGACCAGACCGTAGCTATTACAATAAAAATGAAGAGAAAAAAGCCAACAAATTAACTGAACAAAAAAACGGCTTCGCTGATTAGGGCTCGTATGCCCACACTCACAGCTGTCAAGGAACACAAATAAAAACGGATTAGAGTTCACTCGAACGCAACGAACCAAAATTTGAACTCCAATTCCAGGGAACAAGGATTGTCACATGCCAGCCTACGCACAAAATACACATATAGCCACTCACAAGAATCAGACTTAAAATGTAAATCGCAGACAAATTTTTATAAAGCCAGTATAATACACAAATTAAGTGCATGCACATGCACAAACATTAAACATTTCAAATATAAATAGTGTTCACTTTCTGACATAACCATTGAGTAAAATGTATCCTTGTTACCTGGAATTATAGTTCGTTGCGTTTGAGGGAACTCTTAACCCGTTTTTATTTGTGTTCCTTGACAGCTGTGAGTATGGGCATACGAGTTCTAATCTTTTTTTTCTAAACGGCGAAGCCGTTTTTTGTTCAGTTAATGCTTATTACCATTTTGATTTATATAATGAATTCGCATCACACTCCCGTGTTAAAGCTAAAAATGTACGTTGCATGTTTACCTTGCCAGTCCTATATTACAAATAACGGACAATGCCACTAATACTGAGCTGTGTACAAACCAAAAGAAAAACGTGTACTGAATGAGCGAAATCAGTTTATTTGCAACGAGTACAAATACAAGCAAGACGCAAGACATAGATTGAATATTAAAGGGTTTTTCTTCTAATTGGTTGTGCAAACCGTAATTGATAAAGATACAAAACATTAAAAAAGCTAGTCTAAACTGCATGGTATGCCAAGTAACACGAATTAGTAAACAAAAACGAACTCGTTGATGCTTAAGGTAAGGTTTGACTGATTCGAAGTCAAAACAGCAAAGGAACACATATAAACAATCCTGTAAGGTTTCAGATACTGCAGTGTTGCTGTACTGTTTAGTCCACGTGAAACCTTACTGCTCATCCAACCATTAGAGACGTCAGAATTAAAGTCAGAGCCCAAATTTCAAAACTGTTCATACCCAAACAAAGGAACACAAATTTAAGGTTACACATTCGACTACTTTCTTGGCTAAATTTTTTCATTGTTCTTCAGTCACGTCATTTACTTATCGTTCATCACCTTCCTTTTTTCAAATACTCGCACGAACCCTCAATTACATGTATTGCTGTAAGCCCACTAAGACAATTAGGTTTTAAGCATTTTTCAGCGATGTCGTGTAGCCAAGTAAAATGCACTAATCATTAGCTAAAGTATCGTGTGCAAAAATAATATCGTTAAAAAAACATGTTAATACAGCAGTAAGGTTTCAGGTGTATTAAACAGTGCAGAAAAACTGCAGTATATGAAACCTTACAGGAAAGTTTATTTGTGTTCCTTTGCTATTTTGACTTCGAATCAGTTAAACCTTACCTAAAGCATCAACGAGGTCGTTTTTGTTTACTATAGATATAAAATTCTGCCAGAAAAAAGGTACAGATGAAAATAAGACGGCGTAAACATTTGTACGTGCATAGTCCTATGAAAGTTGTGATATCCATCCAAACTTAAAACTGCTGCAAAACGCCGCCAAGTTTCCAAAAAGGATCGGCCAAGTTGATCGCACCGAATAATAGTTTGGACGTTAAATGAAAACTTGAAGATTGCTATAGCGATTAGCAATCTTCTGTTTTCATTTTACTTTCGAACCATTAGTTGGTGCAATCAACTTGGCTAATAGGATTGACCTTGGCGGCCTTTCCCTGGTTGACTGCTATCACTACCTTCAAAGGTCGATCCTTTTTGGAAATTTGGCGGCTTTTTACACCAGTTTTGGTTTTGAGTGGATTTCCTTTCACATGATCGTTTTGTATATTACGTTGTAGCCACAGTGTAATGGTTTTTCATCTTCCATTGAAAGTGTTGCTCCGAGACGTTTTTGAGTGCTCTTTACCTTTCCTAGGTCGATTAAGTTCTCCCCCTCCCCTACCCCTCTGTTCCCCTGACACACACACCCCTTTTATGTAAGTCTTTTATGCAGGACAAGGTAGGCTCTGCGAAATGTGATTTGTAAAAAGTGAAAGAGGGAGGGTGTACCCGAGGGTGTACCTCTGCCTAACTCCCTCTTATTAATGCACTCTTATAAAGGTGACCAGATATTGAAATCAATCGAAATTCGTCGGGTCACTATGTACCTAAAGGTTGATGTAAATTGTTATTTCTTAGCTGTGAAAGTACTGTACCTGGAAATTTTAGCATTGCTGTCTCAGTGATGCTGTTGGTTGCTTGAGACTTGAATGACCGCCTCAGTCACCTCACCACGCATGCGCGGACGTGGTCCTCCCATATAAGCTGGTGGCTACGAGGGCTCGCAATCTCTTTGTCTCAAGCCGCTGGCGCGGCTCGTTCTGTTGGTTCTCTTCTTTAGTCCGCCTTAGCCTCCCAAGCCTGGACCTTTCCGGAACTCCCGCTGCCCAATGGACGTCTTCGGCTCCCTCCACGCAGCTTTCAGTCCGCACCCTCTCTCCGACTTTCGTCCGTTGCAGCCATCCTCCCGGCCAACGTCGCCTTCAGACCCTGCTTCGCACTTCACCGGGTTTTAGGGCTGTCTCCGGTCTGACCGTCGTGCCCTGATCTGCGGCCTCGCTCCGGCTGTCTTTCACACGATGCGGCTGAAGAGCCTCTCGTCCGGTTGACTGCCGCTTCATCACTCGCCCGACGTTCCACTCCTATGGGACCTGGATCATCGACCCCACTACCGTCATTCCAGAGGCGGTAATATTTGTCCGCTCTTCGCTCGTCTCCGGTCTGCCCATAGCCGGGACGTTGCCGTTGAGCCGGCATTATTACCTGCCCTCTTCGAGCAGTTGAAGACTCCACCTCATCAGCCCTCTTCAGGATGCCATGGTGAACTGGACCGTCTGATGTCAGCCTCCACCTTTAAGCTCCCTCGCCGTTTTTCCTCCGCTACGCCTGGTAGCACTGTCTGCTCCCCGGCCCGTCTCCGGTCTGCCCATAGCCGGGACGTTGCCGTCGAGCTGGCATTACTACCTGCCCCTCCTCGTGCAGTTGAAGACCCCACCTCATCAACCCTTTTGAGGATGCCATGGTGAACGGACCGTCTGATAGCAGCCTCCACCTCTACTCTCCCTTGCCGTCTTTCGTCCGCTACAGCTGACAGCTTGTGGGCTCCCCAGGCCCGTCTCTGGTCTGCCCATAGCCGGGACGTTGCCGTCGAGCCAGTATCATTACCTGCCCCTCTTCAAGCAGTCAAAGACTCTACCTCATTAGCCTACCTGAGGACGCCATGGAGAACTGTACCGTTCGAAGTTAGCCGCCACCAACGACCCCTGCTTCGACTCTCTCGCCGTCTTTCATCCCACGCCGCGGCGGTAGCTTTCCGCTCATCGGCCCGTCTCCGGTCTGCCCATAGCCGGATGCCACCGTCGAGGCGGCATTGTTACTTGCCTCCCTCTCTCAAGCCGCTGTAGGCCCTTTCTCACCATTCCGATTGGAGTAACTATTGGAAACTTGATCGTCCATCAACGGCCACTGCCTCAGTTCTCTCGCCATCTTTTGTCCGCCAACGTGGCAATAGATTTCTGCCCCACGGCCCGTCCCTGGTCTGTCCATAGCCGAGACGTTGCCGTTGAGTCGGATTCATTACTAGCCTCATCCACCTGTAGGCCGTCCCAGGACTCATCGAGGTAGCCGCTGTGAATTGAGCATCCATCACCGACCTCTACCTACGCTCCCTCGCCGTCTTTCACCCGCCACACCGCACGCCATAAGGATATCGCCATGAAGCCGGGATCGCTAATCATTCTGTTCCTTCGCCACCGTGACATCGCCCGCTCCCGATCTACCCATAGCCGGAATGCCGTCGTTAGGTGCGGTCATCCGATCTGGCCCTCCGTAGGTTCGCCCATTGCCAACCTTTCCACCGTCTTTCACTCGACCTGCCGTCGCCATCAGACCACCTCCACAAGCCCGTCCTGCCGGCGAACCCTCACCACCTCGCCTGGCTTCTAGCCATCTCTTTCAGGTATTAACAGTCCACCTTCGGCCTCTAGCCTCCTAATTCATCCTTTTTCTCAGCCTCATCATGAATTCCGGCTCTCATCTCGCTCCACCCGGGAATTTCTCCCGCGAGCTTTCCACAAACCCTTAAACCTCTTCATGTCGCTGCCGCCCTACATGACACCGAAAGACGGCCGCTCCCACTCCCTCGCCTTCCATGCTTCATCGCTTCTTTCACCCGGCCGATTGCTCTACACCCATGACGGCCGTCTCCCGGCTAACGTCACTCCCGGGCGCCTCTTCACTTTCTCCCCGCAGGTTGCCGTCGACCCGCCGAACCTTTTAACCATCGACTCTTTCGCCCGCCTCGCCACTTCCCTCCTGTCACCAGGGTGCGGTCCGATAGTATTTCAAGCCTCACCGGCGTTCTAGCCCATCGAAAGTGCAATTATTTTGATCGTCCGTGTCAAATCTGTGTCACGATTCCCCACAAAGATTGGCAAGTCATCGCCCACCGACAAATGCTTTCCGCCACCAGGAAAAGGCAAGAAACCTCCCATAAAGAATTGGTGAAGAAGTTTAAAGCCAACTCTTCGTCTGTCCCGCATTCACCCGCATCTACTATTGCAGCGATCCCAATGACTCCCGGGAACAAACACAATTCATCGACTCCATTATCCCAGCAGTCCTGGTCCCACACTGTTACATCCTCTAACACTCCGGTCAGTGTCACGACCATGCCCTCTCCTGCCCTCGATCTATCCAACCCCAACGACGGCGCCCCCGTTATCTTCGATGAGGCTCCCTCCTCACCTGTCTTGGAACCGATCCCGGATTTTGCCATCCCTTCGGGGGCTACAGTTGTCATTCTTGCTAACCCCTTATCTCCTGGCCAACACTCAGACGTCATAAACGACTCACCATTTGTTGCCTCCCCATCATCGTCTGTGACCTCCCTTCCCCCTGCCGAGCCCCCCCCCCCCCAGTGAAAACTGCCGCTCCTCCGGCAAAGAAGGACTCTCCGCTATATGGACTTGACCATGAGGAAGCGGTCGAAGTTGACCACCAAAAAATTTTTTCTACCCTTCGCCACAAACTCCGTCTAAATGTACGTGCCCGGAATCAATTCAAGTACAACACAAAAAAAGTGAAACCTTACCTCCTGCATATCCAGGACACCATTTTTAATCAACACACCCAGATCTCCCTTCTCACTTCTGAGATAGCCAAATTAAAAGCTGAAAACGCCACTTATCTCAAGAATCTCACAGACAATATTCTGGCAGATGCACTTCGTACTAAACTTGATCCAGCTTCTTCTCTCTCGGAACAACCTTCATCCTGGACTCTCCACCCTATTGAAGACCTACACAAGTGTGCCCTTAACTACCCCCGCCCCACCTTCTTCATGCACCCTGCTCGATTTGCATCTCCAATGGATCCTAGACTCCCGTCTAACCTTCCATGCTGCCCCGTAGTTTTTCACGACGAGGGAATCTCCCTGTCTCCCCCTGACCCTTCTACGCCAAAACAACATTGCCAAGTCGTGGGAAGCTATAACCTCTGTCTCTCTCTCCCACAACCTACATTCCTACTCCATGTGGCAGTTTGATGACTCCCGTCACTCTCTCCCGGCGCCTCCCAACATGGTGCCACTTTCCTCTGTTCCTACTTCTGATATCCCGTGCACCCCTTGCTGGGCCAAAGCTCGCCATTACTGCTTGGACTTGCGTTCCGACCCATCTTCCTCTTAACCTCTCGGGTACTTACCGGCGTCACCCCTTCTTTCACTTCCGTTCCAAAAAAAAAAAAATGATGACATAACGAATTAAGTACCTTTTCAAAAAAAAACAAAAAAACTTCTTGACGCCGGTCTTTTTTCTACTTTCCTAAAAAAATAAATAAATAAGAGTACTTTCAAGCAAATACACTAATTCAGGTCATTAAACCTTTATCCTTATCAATTAATCAAACCTTTCCTCAATTAACCTTCATATAAATGTCTTGTCTGTATTTTTACAATGAACGTCACCCCC
>JAHWFP010156910.1:0-33525 GCA_023313725.1 Lithobius niger | reverse complement strand
TGTTCAACCCTTCAATTCCGCCTCAGTACCCCTGGGAACTCTGTCACAAGGTGCCCGCCACCGTACGTGACGAAGTCAGTCTAGCAATGCTAAAATTGCCAGGTACAGTACTTTCACAGCTAAGAAAGAACATTTTGCCGGCCCCCAGTCAGGCCGGCTAAAAATGGTTTCTTTGCTGTAGAAAGTACTGTACCTTAGACCCTCCCTGCACCCCTCACGAGTCACCTTCGTACCATAACGTGAGACAAAGAGATGGCGAGCCCTCATAGCCGCCAGCTTATATGGGAGGACCATGTCTGCACATGTGTGGTGAGGTGACTGAGGCGGCCATTCAAGTCTCAAGCAACCAACAGCATCACTGAGACAGCAATGCTAAAATTGCCAGGTACATTACTTTCTACAGCAAAGAAACCATTTTTAGCCGGCCTGACTGGGGGCCGGCAAAATGTTCTTTTTTTCATTACCCTATTAGTATACCAGAAGTTGTAGGCGGTGGAGGGGGGAGGTATGGGCGTAGTATGAATTCGATTTCATTATTGCAGGTTGCTTACACTCAAATTTTCTCTTTTCAGACGTGCGTTTGGTTTGATAATTGAACTAACAAGCCCATAAAGTTAAAATTACGTTTTTAAACAGTAAAAAAAGCTGCAGAAAAAGAAAAAAATACTTGGAAAGAAAGAAAAATAAATGAAAAAGCCATTTGTGTTATATTTGTTTGCTGTTTTGCCTTTTCTAGAAACGTAGTTATTAGGTTTAATAAAACATACAATGGAATACGCAGGGCTGCTTTTAAGTGCTTACCAAACTTTTGAATTCTCTTTACGCCCAACAGTTAGTTACGACTTGTTATGCCTAGGCTGCTCGGTTAAGACATGGTTTTGCAGGGAAGCTACCCAAAGGACGCCCAAAGTCTACTTCTGACCAAGCTTAGGATTTCTTGAGTCGACTCACATTTAAAGTCAAAGCACTGACTTTGGTAGGCCATTATTAATACCACCACAGTCATGGCTCAAGTGCCAGAGCAAGGTGTTAAAGCGCCCGGGCCAGTAACACAATGACATCCACTTTATCGCTATTATACAGCAAATTGTTACCTCTGACAGGCGAGAAAACTACAACGTAAACATGAATTTGGCCACATGTTGGACGGCTCGGAAGTTGGGGCTTGTTCACAATAAAAATGTTAAAACATTAAAACAGGTGGGTGCTGCCACAAATTGTAGACTTCATACAACTGCCGTATTGGATGATTTTTCAACATGAAGGCTGTGTAGTCCACAATTTGTGGCAACTTCCACTGTTTTTATTTCCACGAAAATTTCCATTACCATTTTTAAAATTGGTTTCCCCCCCCCCCCATGGAGCTCTATTACCCCTAGCTTGAAAGTTGGCCTCACTGCCGGTCTCATAACACCGTGCATGACAAGAACTGGGCCCATCTTTATGAATGGTCCGTAGTATAACGTGGCATCTTTCTTTCTGGGACAATTGCCGATGTGTGGTTGCTCTTGGAGCTCTTCAATACTATGGATTTACCACTCCTCGTCGTTGGTTCAGATTCATCCTCCGATTCGGGGAGGAACTTGCCCGTGCCGATGAGTCTGCACCCAATTCCATTGCTCCTGGCTCGCCTGCAGACCCTGTCATTCCGTGCATCTTGGTCCACCTTTCCCAGGTTGATCAATCCCTTCTTTCAAGACCGTTGCAAGCAGGGACAGTCCGGCAGCCACTTCAGCCGCCTTCCTATATTTTCCCAGAACTCCTCAAGGCCTTTCCGGACTGATTTTCTCGTGGCGCGTTCTGTCGGTCTGAACCTCGCCAGCGGCTACACCAGCTGCTTCTGCCTTCACCCGTCACTTCCACCCCACTGGGTAGTACGTCTAGTCCCACTCCGTGTTTTTCTCCACCTGTAGGACTGTGTTTGCTACTTCCTTTTCCAAGATGCATGTTTTGTGTCCCCTCCAGGGTGGCATTCTACCTGGAAAACTGGGAAAACAGGGAAAATTCAGGGAATTTATCAAGTCTGGAAAATTCAGGGAAATCAGGGAATTGGAAAATATTTAACAAAAATCAGGGTATTTGAACATTTTTCCGAAAATATTTCAATTATGAAGAATTGGTAATTCGGAGTTAATCTTTTTACTTCTAAACTATCACTTTATTTCAATTAAAACTTCATTTCCTTTATGTTTTATTTCTGATAAAGCGAAAACTCCTGAGGCCTAAGTAACGTGGGACGTTACGTGTTAAGAGAGTGTTTAGGTTTGTTCAGATTGTGGCCTTTTCCTGCTCTTTACCAATACCAGTTAGGGCAATGCATTTTTCGATTTAGCAAATCAATGCGATATAGTTATTGCGATTTGAGGTAAATGTGAAAAACATTTTTTTTATTCCTGTACTGCACCTTCTGTCGACCAAAAAAAAAGTCAGAGAAAAGTGTTTGTTTTGATCTGGAAAACCTGGAAAAATCAAGGAATTTCATCATGAACCTTTGAACGCCGCCCTGCCCTCCGACTGTGTGGAGGGTTGTTGTTATCCAGGACCGGTTGGCCCGTCTTCATTGGTTCCTGTTTCTGCTGGCTCTGATATGCTTCCGGATGCTTTCTCTTGCCTACTCTGCCTCGAACAGTCGTCATCCACCCCAGCAAGTCCTTCTGCTGACGTCTATGGTCCGGAATTACCGGATTACCTACCTCTACAGCCTTTCCAGACTAGTGAAACGACTGCTTCGCCCCGTTCAAGGGATTCGTCATCTGCGACCTGGACCAAGTGCTCTGCCCCGTTCCTCTACATCGCCACTAAAGGATTCTTGTACCATGGATCTTTTTCCGGCACCTCCGGTTCAGCCCCCCCCCTTTTCCTGACAAGGGAACTGAAGTAGTTGGTTTTTTATTCCGTCTCCAGCACCTCGCACAGCCTGTATGTTTTTTTAAACAAAAAAAAAAGAGAGAGAGAAGAAGACTCGCAGAATAAACCAACCGTCGCTACACTGCCCATCCGAATCGGGACTCTGTTCCCGACAATGGGCCTCCACCATGCACTGCGATTCCTCCCGGATGAGGAAATATGTTCTGGACTTCTTCACAACTTCCTGTCAGCCCAATACTCTTCTCAACGTCAGCTCGGCTGGGCCTCCTCCTGTCACCTAGCCCACTACGGACCACGATGGTGATGGTCCAGAGCCGTTCCACACACTTTTTTTCCTAACATGGTCCGTCCAACACGCTTCCTTTTCTACCTGCTACTCCGGGTGGAAGTGGAGGACAGTTTTCTTGCGCCAGCTCATCCCTTCCTTCCTCTCGGCATAGCGAGTACTCCAAGGGATAAGGAGGGGGGTCCCCCAGGTATCCAGATACCTCATCGGCCTGGCATTCGATCCACTTCCAGGATTGCGGCTTGCACCACTTGCACATGGCGCCTGGGAGACAAAGCCTTCCCCTACTTGTGGTCTAGCTACCCAATTACATCTGGATTTAGCTAGCTACAGCCAGTGCATGGGTTGCGTCACCAGGCTTTACTACCCCTGCTTTATTACAACACTCTCCCAGCCTCCGGGCAGCCTTTCGTCTTGTGTGCAACCATCATGGTTCCTTCTTTTTGGTTGGTCCCCTTGTCGCATCACCATTTCCCTCTTCCACCGTGATGACATGACCTTGATCTGGGACCATCTAGTCTGCATTTTTCCACGCCGTCACTAGCGGTCACTGTCTCTGTTTCAGTGGTGCCAAATTTGTTTTCCAACGGCTTTTTGTGTCTACCGCCTTTGGCTCCTGAGACGTTCTTTCCGTCATGTCTTCCGATTCATCTTCTTCAGAAGATATTTTGCCACCTCAATGAGTGGCTAATGTTCTAGTGCCTCCACCCTATGCGTGCTTAGGATTTGCGGGTAAAACCAAGAAACATTTTGACCTGCACGCATGTTGCCAACACTATCATCAATGCAATGGCATCGATTTGTGTGAATATTTCACTAACAAAATGGAGAGAAATCCGGCAACAATAGAGGGTCTCTTGCCTCCGTGCTGATCGGCTCCGTCGGTAGAAGGAAAAAGAAGTGTCAAGTGCTACAATCCCGGTTTCACACACAATATCCGTTACTAAATACTCCAAGTCTCACCAAGCCATTTCTTCTGATCGGATGCCGTCCTTGCCTTCCCCATTACTTCAGTATTTCGCCCTCCAAGGACCCCACTGCATCGCTTGACTGGACCAAGAATAAAGAATGTACACTTTCCTATGGCACCACCACGGTTTTCTACCATATCCTGTTCACCTCCCGTCAAGCCACAGTCTTGTGCTATTCCTACGGTTCCTGTGTACATTGCTTCCCCTACGTTGACCGGCTCGGCTCTGGTTACTGACTCTCCACTCCGCCCTCTACCGGCTGCGCCGAAAAGTAGCTACTCCGCTGGCATTGGAACCAGCTCCCTTTCTGCCCGCTTCAAAGATACGCACGGCTCTCACTCGAGGTATCCAGTTATCAGTTCGGGACCTAGAAAATGTAAACCTGAACATCTGTTTCGTTTTGTAAATGGCAGAAGACTTCTCGGCCGAGCTCTCCATCATGCGTTCTGAAAATGCGGCTTTATGATCATCCTTTTCTTGCATCAACCCAGGAACGTAATCTGCACCTACAAGCCGAGACAGTTACTCTCTCTAACGAACTTTATGTACTTCAAGCTAGGAATCGAACCCTTCGCACCAACTACATGCTCCTTAAAAGCAAGCTTCCGTGGATCTCCTCAATCCCGTTTTTACCTCCATGGCGGGCATTTTATTGTAGCCAATCATGCACCAGGTGGCTACATGGGGCTCTGACATCCTTACATATTCGTTCCCCCCACGTTCCATGCTCTCAGTCCACCTTGCCTTCCCCTACGGCGGTGTGTTACCTCTACAGAGTAGCCCCGTCACCACTTGCCTCACCATTCTGGGATCCATCAGCAATGGCTCCCTTGTCATTCACACCTCCACTACAATCTAAGGTTCCAGGCTTTTTATTGGAAGCTACTTTGACTCACCAACCTCCTGATGTACTTCTACCATTCCTTTGTCCCTCGGAAACTGCCCTTCCTCTTTTGTACCATTATCTCTATCTCCATGTCCCTTGGAATCTGCATGGACCGAACCGCCACTTCTGGCCTTGTCATCAAACTCGTTTTGGCAATATGATGATGTGTTGGCCTTCGTTCTTGTTTTTACTGGACTTTCTTACCACTTCGACTCTTCTACTTGGTCCCACCTACACACACTAACATCCAGAGACATACAACGCCACTCACTCACCTCCCCACCACACGCCAGCCACCATCTTCCACCACACGGTGCAACAAGCAACACTAGCCTCCCCTGCCGCCAAAACGACCAGTTCTGTCACAAAAAAACAACTACTCCCCTTACCGCTTCCTGAAACCCAAGCAAGCAACCCAAGCGACTATCCAGGGCCGAAAACCACATGCGTCTAAAACCTGGCCCACAACGGGCAGGAAAAGAACCGTGAGACACAGTCTTTTCCCCTGACCCACAAGCACAAATTGGATCATCACCCCCCAACCGAGATATCTAACACTGTTTGTTGCAACCACTAACGAATCACCAACCGTGATAGAACCTGCCAGAGGAGGACCCCTAGAGATGATCACCAAAAAAGTCTTTGCCGTAGAGAGTACCATGCCCCTAGATGCCAAAAGGTCTACTACACCTTCAGCTTTTGCGCTGACTGGGCTTCACTTTTATCTTTTTTAACTTTTTATTTTTTTACCTTTTACTGCTCTGGCTTGCTTTTCTTTAGAATGGGAAACCGTTTAAGTGTATCTTGTTGACTTGTAGCTTATGATATAAAATATATTTCTTGCTTGACAACGGGATGATAAATCCCGAAATGTCGCATTTTACTGTATACATGTGCACTTGCTGGTTTTTTAAACGTCATACAGGAAGTCACAGGAAGTCATGCAGAGCAGTAGGGGGAGGTTTACTTGAGAGGGAGTGTTTACTCGAGCGGGCAGGTATAAAGGCGCATGGATAATTCCGTAGATCTTTATATCAGCCATGGCTGTCAAGTACGAGGTGGTTTCGAGGTTCCAGTGCAAGAAATGCAAGGTTGAGTTTTTATCGTTGGAAGAGGTGGAAATCATTTGCAGAAAGAAGCCTTGTGTGGTAAATTTTACTTGTCTCGATTGCGGAGGACTCGTTTCTTCCTACGATGAATTCTTGGTGCACTACCAAAAAAAAAGGACCAACTATTATCGATGAAGAAGAAAAAATCATGATCTTCCAATATTGGACATTGAGATTTTCCCATGCCAATGCTGTCCAGTTCAAGGACAAGAGATATAAGCGGAGGCACGAAAGGCGTCACGAAGGAAAAAGTGACGTAACTTGCAAATCGTGCGTTGTGATTTACTCAGACAGTCTCGCGTATAAACGGCACAAGTGTGGCGGGGGTGTAAAACAGCGTGAAAAGGAAATTGGTGAGTCTGCGACAAAGAGACTTAAATTCTCTTTTCCTAAATTCAAACCTCTGTTGAAGAAAGGAATAATTTCTCAAATGCCAGCAAATTTCAACCTTGTATTGAACATCTCGTGCGTGATGCTTTCAACAATTGTTTCTTGATTTTAAAGCGGGATTTTACGTCGGATGATGAAATGCACTACGAACCCTTGATTTTGTTGGAACGGTACGAGGATAAACATTGGAATCTTTTAGAGCAATGTCAACGTCTAATGGTACATATAAAAGCTCAAATTTGGATTATGCATTCTGTTCAAAAAAGCAACGGATAATACGGAAACTATTAAAGCTTATTTCAATTCCAACCTGACCAGAGTGGGAAGCAAGGAGGTTCTCTCCGATATGTCAAACAAGATTCTGCATTGTGTTGGACAGTTTGCCGTAGAAGGAAGTGAATGGGTTGTCAAGCAATGTGTTTGTACAGAAGTATGAGTTGGAATCTGAAGGCCATTTGCTGGAAAAGGTTATGTGCCGCTTCCCGACAATCTGAAAATAGGCGACGATATACTGGTCAACGTGCGTAGTGAGGATGATAGATGTTTTGTATGGTCCGTGTTGGCTAATATACACCCTGTCCCATCTTTGCAACACGATTGGGATACAAAACATTACAGCCCTCATGTGCACGAGTTAGTTGTTGGCATGTTCGATAAATACCCCGTTCCTTTATCCAAAATCGCGGCGTTCGCAAAAGCCAACAATATTTGGGTATCTGTTTTTTTATTTTGAGGAAGATAAACCTTGCATTTATCGTGTGAGTTTATTAGTTGAAAGTATATATCATGTCGACTTGCTTCTTCTAAACCGCCACTACGTGACAAAAAAATACTTCAACAACTTCATCGCGTGTTTTAACCCTCAAAAGCACTTGAAGTATTTTTGCAGGCATTGCCTACACGATTTTCAAACTCGTTTCAGGTATGAAAACAATCACCTTCCTTCTTGCAAGGGAGTTCCATTTCAAAAGACCGCGTTGCCCGACAATGACGTTATCCAGTTTAAGAATTTCAAGAACGAACTTAAAAGGTTGATCATAGTCTATGTGGACTTTGAAGCAGCGTTCCATCCAGTCTCCAGTTGTGATGGAAACGATACATATACCAGAGTTAATCACATACACCAAGCTTGCAGTTTTGTCTATTTGATTGTGGACCATCTAGGTGGAGTATTTTCCAAAAAGTTTTACAGAGGAGTAGACTGCGTGAAGGATTTCTTCGAGTCTATATTATAGGAGCAAAAAAAAATCGTGGCTTACGTGGATTCCCACAAGTGAAGGATGAAACGTTTAACCAAGAGAAGTGGTTGCTCTAAAAAACAACTGTGGCGTGCCATCTTTGCAAACACGGATAAGGATAATTTGTGTTATTCGATAGAAATAACATTTACCTACCCCAAACAAAAGTTTACGTAAGTAGAGAACACAACCACATCACCGGCGAATATAGAGGCCCCGCGCACAGCAAGTGTTACTTGGCTTACTCTTTGAACAAAAACATAGTGGTTGTTATGTATAATGTAGAAAAACACAACAGTCATTTCGCCGTGAAGGCTTTGAATCCATTCAAAGATTTGAATGGTCTACGTAACATGTGGATCATAGCAAAGAACAAGAAACGAATCAGCATCATGAAATTGGGCGATTTCACTTTCATAGATAGTCTAGCGTTTATGACAGCATCGTTGGAAACTTTAGCTTCGAACTTAAAGCACTTTAACATTATGGACAAGTTTTTCGAAGTTGAATCGATGGAACTCGTACGAGCCCTTAGGCAAAAAGGTATATTTCCGTATGAATACCTGACAAACGTGTAAGTGTTTTAGGAGGAGTGTTTACCTCCCATGTCAGCATTCACCTCGTAATTGAAAGGAGTGATCGGCTCCGGATCTTACGAACACACGTTGAAGATTTGGGATTTAGGAAAATGCAAACGTTTGGAGATTATCACAATCTGTGTTGTGGATGGGCGCTGGGCTTTTAGCCGATGTCTTTGAAAACTTTAGAGCGACGAGTTTGGCTATTTATGGATTAGAACCTCCCATTACATTTATATACCCACGCTATCTTTGGACGCGGCGCTCAAGAGGATGGGAGTGTCTTTGTATCTCTTCACTAATATTGACATGCATCTTATGGTGGAAAAGGGTCTAAGAGGCGGTGTCTCATTTGTAGCTAAAAGATACTCGAAAGCCAACAACCCATATGAACACCTTCAACCCCGACAAATAGAATTCTTACATCATATTTTTTGACTTCAACAACTTGTACGGTTGTGGAATGTGCGAGTATCTACCGACCAGAGAGTGTGATTGGGTGCCGGAAGACAGGCTTAAGGATGTAAATCTCGACAATTACGAAGATGACAGTGATATGGGGTTGATATTAGAAGTGGACTTGGAAACCCGGAGTTGCTTCACGCATCGCACAATGATTTCCCGTTAGCCCCGGCGCACATGAAAATCACAAATTATGAACTTTCTCCTTTCAACCGTCGGGCAGTAGAGGACTTGTGGTTAACGTACAGCAAAGGCGTAAAGATAATCACTAACTTATTCTCAAAGACAAAGTATGTGGTGCACTATAGGAATTTGAAATACTTCATTTCTCTCGGCATGGTTCTTAAGAAAATACACAGAGCGATCAGCTTTAAGTAAGCGCCTTGGATGAAACCTTACATCGAGTTCATAACGAGAAACTGCAAGCAGCTACTAACGATTTTGACAAAATCCTCTACAAATTGATGAATAATTTGATTTTCGGTAAGACGATAGAGAACAAGCACAAGAGAAACAACGTTTTGATAGCAATGACAAAAGAGAAAGCTATCAAGTACGCATCTCATCCCCGCACCACGAGTTTCACGTCTCTAAGCGAGGATTTGGTAATTTTTACAAATACTCCCGTAAACATTATCTTGAACAAGCCTATCATGGTTGGGTTTAGCATCTTGGAACTGTCAAAGTTATTAGTCTACCAGTTTCACTACGATCATAAGATGGAAAAGTACGGACCGGGGATATGTAAACTCCTAGTCACGAAAAAGGATAGTTTGTGTTATTCGATAGAAACGGACGACCTTTACAAAGATAAAGAACAGGATGCCTTGTTTTTCGACACGTCAGACTACCCCAAAGATCATTTTCTACACTCCGACGTCAACAAATAAGTATTGGGAAAGGTGAAAGGCGAGAACGCGGGTTGTCCAATCTCAGAGTTTGTAGGTTTAAAGTCTAAGCTCTACAGTATTTTACAGTCGGATGGGAAAAACAAAATGGCTTGCAAAGGCATTAAGAAAACAGCACAAGTCGTGCACGAAATGTACAAGAAGGTGCTATTTAATAATAGCGTCGCGATAACTCTGGGGTCTTACATTCGTTAGGAGGGGCACGAACTAAAAACAGTCACCATCAACAAATTATCTTTCAGTCTTTACGATGACAAGAGATGGGTATGCGACGATGCAGTCAATACTCTCGCCTATGGGCACGTGAATTCAATTTAAACTATCTATATCATCCGTCCAGCTGTTGTATTTGGAATCGTAGCCTTTCCATTTAACGAAATAAAGCATTTTCCTATCTTTTCATTTCTTTTTACGTAACCCTTGTTCCACTAGAAATAAATCTGGAACTAGGGTTTTTTGAATTTCCTGTTCGTGGAAACCTCCGAGCACCAGTTCACCTGACTCTTATTTCGAATGATGTGTAACTGGTTGGGTCTTTTTCCACTTTACGGGTCGTGAATACTTCGTTGGTAAAATTTTGCAAATATCCTTTATCGAACATTTTTTAAACTTTAGAAATCCTGACTTTATTTCCTACGGCGAACTTGGGTTTCTTTAGCAGTCGTTTAGGACTAGTTCGTCTCAGCAATGGTTCGTGACGTCTGGTTACTTCCCTAGGTTTCAGTTTTGTGGTGGAATGAACCGTGTTGTTGTAATGCGAAACCAGCTTGTCGATAATGTGTGTCCACTTGACAAGACACACAGATGTATGACAAGATTTAGATTAGGGGTTTGAATAACGTCTCTGTAATGTGTGGTGCAGTGGCAACCCGGACCACTGCACTGTGACTGAGGTTGGCGCTAATGACCAAGTTGTCGACGCGCCATTAAGCCTCAATCCCCCCCCCTCTTTTCCACATTCGAGTTTTCAGAGTTCTGTTGAAACGTTCTACCACGCTTGCATTCTTCTAAGAGTACGTAGAGTATAAGTTGATGTTATGGCGCCTAAGTAGCAATTTGAAGTCTTTATTGTAGAACTCACTACCTAAATCGACTTGTAAATTTTTAGGAGGGGTCTTCTTGAAAGCTTCGGTAACGTCTATACCAGATTTAGATTTAAGGGGAATGGCCCAAGCGAACTTGGACATGACATTAATGCAGGTTAGTAGGTAGTTAAACCCTTTATTTAGTTTAGCGTACGGTATCATATTCACCAAGTCAGCCTTCCCTAGATCGTTCAGGCCCAGTACAAACACTTTCCGTCTCGGAAAATTTTTCCCTGGGTTTGTGAAGTACGTTTACGAGTTGATCCATTTTTTATTAATTCCCATTCCGAATTTTAGTTTTGTTTTCATGACTTTCATTAGATGGAAGCGGCTAGTTTTTCCCTCCTCGCCAGCGATGGATCATCTCTCACTCTTTGAGCTTTTGAAATTAGAACTTCATCGGTGGTGTGTCGATCTTTCAATCCGAGCTTTCGGCGTAATCGATATTGTGTTCCTTGCATGCTTTATCTAGCTTATTTATCCCAGGATCTTCTCGTGCCAGTCGCATCTTCAGCTTAGTTCCAGGACCGTAGTATTGATATCCCGGTAAATGCATTTCAATGGACAAGTGATCTATGATTTTGTTCACGAGTCCTACTTTACATTTAGCAATTAGTGCAATGCTCGGATCGCTGCAATATAAAATTACTTCATGAATTAAACTAGAACTCGTACACACGAAATTCAAAAGAGGACCAGAATTAACGAACCAATCGCCTGTTTCTTCCAAAGGGCTTTTCATGCTGAAACTGATTAGCGTGAAATTGTTTTCATGCACAAATTTCTTCGTAGCCATGCCACTCGGAAAAGTTGGTTCGCTTAGATTTCTAATCGATTTGTTCGTGGTATTAAAGTATTTTTTCTGTTCATCTTGTATCAAGCAATTGCTGTCGACAAATACCTTAGTAACAGCATCGTTCGGTAAAGTAGGTTTACTTAAATTTCTAATCGGCTTGTGCATTGCGTTGAAGCATACTTTTTGTTCGTCTTGTAATAAAAAATTCCTGTCGATGTACACTTTTGATGCCGCGTCAGCAGCGTATCAGGGAAAGCTAAGTCCTTGATTTGATACTAACTCGCATTGAAATTTTCGTCAGCCTCATCTACATATGTATTTTTTCCATACTAGATATGGCAGAAGCCAACTCGTCGGTGAGGAGAGTAACGGCAGGAGGCAAGTCGGTTTTAAGTTTTTGACGTCCGTTACCAGAGTACCGACCTGAGGATTATTTACCGCATCTTCAGATTCGATGCCGGCTCCAACTTTGGTTAAACGCTTGGTTTTCGTATCGTAGTTGGTTTCTGAGGTTAGTACGTACCCAAGCCCAGACTGTCTTCTTGGACCAACTCCCACCACTTCACCCCTGCCGTCCTCCCACCGTCCCCCTTCCTGCTGCAATGACGGTTTCCACAGCTTCCTCCTACTCCTTAAACTAGGGCCCTGGGCCTCTTCACCTTGATGCTATGGCTCCATGTTATGTATTCTGTATACTCTATATCTTTATTAATGTATTCCAGTAATGCTATGTACATTGATGTATGGTCCAGTCCCTGGAGATCAGTGGTCAGGATGGCTCTGGCCTTGCCTGCCCCTAGGGGTAGCTGCTAGCAGAGATGGCTCATGGGTAGCTGCGAGCACTGGGTAGCTGCAAGCACTGGGGCGTCAGATTCGATAGTAGTTCTGGTACCAGCTGTACATCTCTGGCTTCCTACAGACCCGGGTTCGATCCTGGGCATGGGAAGTGTATGTGTACGGGTTTTTCTCCGGTTGTTTCCCGCCCGTTGTACGAGGGTTTCCTCCGGGTACTCCGGTTTCCTCCCTCCTGCGGCAAAAAACAACTGTCTACGATAGTGGTTCCTTCCACTTAACATCTGCCACTTGGGCCTTCAAAAAGCTGTATAGCTTACTGGCCGACAACGTCTATTCTATTCTATTCTATGGGATACCAGGATATAGTAGAGAAAGTACCTTGCACCACCAGTGGCAGGTACTGGTGGCAGCTTTAGGTGCTTAAGGCCTTACAGCCCCTTGCAGCCTCACTCTGGGAGCTAGTGCCTAACCAGCTAAGAACTCTTCCTGAAGCATGCCACTCTGCAAGAAGCCCTGATCAGAGCATCCTTGAACCGCTGGACAACATCTCCTAAGGACAGACCACGTGGCCCTGGAATAAACCCTGAATTTAGCTTCCTTCTGGTGTTCTGCCTTGTACTGGGCATAGCGGGGTTGCACAAGTGGTGCATTGGCCGTCCATTTTCCATCTAGGACAGGACCCATTTTCACCAAGAAGCACTTTTGGAATGCCGGCAGCCATACTGGATGTTCCATTTTCACCTGGGACCCCAGCCTTCAGTGAGTAACCTAGAGACAACCTGAGAAGTTGTGAGTATTGTGAACTGTGTTTGAGATAGCAATAACTTTTATATTGAAGTGAAGATTAGTTTGGATCAGTCAGTGCTTTTTATTTTATTGGAAGATATTGTGTGGGCCTATGTAGGCTAGTGCCTTTTGAATTCCACTTGAAGTCCACTTTTAAGTGAATTTCCAAAGCCTATAGGCCTAAGACTTTCAATATTATGGGATTTTATGCCAAGGTCTGCTAGATCTAAACCAGATTTAGACCCTGACTCTTGGGATTTACGTTGTGACCCTAATAAAATAGGGAAATGGCCTTGGACTAGAAGGGAACAAGCAGCTAGGATGACTACGCCTATTATTCCACAAGTTGTACAATCACCATTAGGGGTTACTCCATCAAGATTAGCAGCTCAGTTTCCTCCAGCTAGCCCTAATGTTCAAGTTACACCTTACTTTAGTCTAAATTTTACATCAGCAAGCCTAAATGTTAGTGTGTCAAGCCCTACATTGACTTTACCAAATGTTGGACAATTATTTTACCTGTTACATGTAATACTAGTGTTACAGGAGGGGTTCCATTTGTGCCGGGTGTGTGTCTTAAAATATGAATTTGCCTTTTCTACCTCCTTTTCCTCCTGCTTGTGTATCTTCAGTAACAACTACTGCTAATTTACAGCAGCTAGTTCCAGTGACCCTAACATGGACTGACCCCTCTAACAAGTTCAGACATGTTCTTTCTACCAAATGACCCATTGTTCCAAATGCTTGGCAAGCCTTCTGTGACTGTGTCTTCAATGTCAAATTATTTTTTACCCTTGCCAGGACCAAGCCAAGTGTGAACTCAAATGCCTACTGGTGTGCCAAATTATTTTAGCCAACCTCTTACAGCTACTAATTCTATTGGCACTACCATCTTAGATTTGAGTGTTAAACTGGATTCAGTAGTTAATTTTTATAGGGAGGTGCAAATCCAGTGTGTACAGCTGGTGCTGCATCTAGGCCACTATTAATTTCAACAACTAATGTTTTCAGTTTACTTGTTATGACACCATAGCAGTAATCTAATTGATGGTAGTTCTAATGTTGTTAGCTGTTCATGACAGAATAATTACCAGAGAGCTGTTGAAAAGTCGATACCTTTGCCTAAAATGGAAGCTTTCAAAATCGGAGAATTGAATGGGTTGCATGATAAAATTTTCCCCTCAGCTTTTATCATGAAATTAGAAAGGATTTTAAAGGTTAGAAAGGTTGATGAGAAGTTATTTATCCACCAAACTGTTCCATCATGGTTGACAGGGAATGCTGTTGACTGGTTTTAAGCAAATGAACCTTTTTCTAGTTGGGACAATTTTAAAACCTTGTTTTTGGCTAAGTTTGAAGTACAGCCACATGGATATAACATAATTGCTAATGTGAGAACTATGAGAATGCAGGAAAATGAAAGTTTCATTAAGCATTTTAATAAATGCACAGATATTTTACAAAACACTGGTGCTAGAATCAGTGATTTTGATCAAATTGAGACTATTTTAGAAACACTGAATTCGACTTTTCACATGCCTATGATGTCAAGAAAATTCACTTCTTTTGATAGATTTTAAAATGCAAGGTCTTTTCTTGGAGAATATGATTCAAATAAGACAGGCTAATCCAATCCAAGCTGGAGTTTCAATTGTTGGTAACACTAGAAATGATAGTAATCTTGGTATAGTTTGTTCCACATTATGTTTTCAGAAAACTGACTGGATGACGACTCGTTACCTTGCACTAAAAATGCAAAAACATGTGAATATCACACTTGTAGACTCAACAAAGTTACTGCTAGAGTTTACGAATGGGATGATTATGGATTTTTTGCACTCGTAGTGGAAGAAAACGTGGCATCAGTCAGTTAGTTTTCTGAAAACATAATGTGGAACAAAGTATAGAGGTAATGATAATAGCAGCACTAGTTTCTTGTTTAAATATGATGCAAAGTACACTTGTAACATTTGTATTATGGTTGGGTGGACTTCTAAATTCTGCCCTAACAGGTCAAATCACCAACAAAATAGAGTTGAAGTTAGGAAAAGCAGCAGCAATAACAGTAGTTCAAATAGTAGCAAAAGCCGCAGAAATGGACGAACCTTTTTTAGCAGCCGTGGTCGTGGTAGTAATAACAGCGGTAGTAGTCGTGCACAGGGAATTTGGTGCTTGAAGTGCAAAAAATTCGGCGCAAGAAACACAAAACTGTCGTGTAAATCCTGCTATTGGTTATCCTATGAATAGAAACGCTGTTGCACTACTTCAAGATATTGAGTTGGATTCTGATGCACAGGAATTCATGCCAAAAAACCCGAAATCCATCCAGTTGTAGTTGGTGAAGCTGGAAATGGCTTATCTTCTTTTCAAAACCGACCAATTCCTAACCGAAATAGTCTAGGCGATCTTGTTGAGCCTACACCAGCACCATGTGCCTATTTTTCACTTATATTCGGTAAAGAATATGCAGACGCCATACTTGATAGTGGCAGAACAATGTCCTACGTAAATGTTCACTAAAAGATGACTTGTTAAAAGTGGGATGTGAATTCACGCAACGTCCTTCTCGGGTTAGAGTTGCCGATACTCGTTTCGTTGAGTGTCTGGGTTTAGTTTTGGCTATGTTTCAGATTGCGCAACCTCGTGGCCCTTATTTGAATGGGAAATTTTTTTATCGGAATTTGTGATGGGACACCCTTGAAAATGGTTCCTGTTGATGTAAAAATGCCTGTGCCAAAAGTAAATCAAAATTGGACCACATTTAGGGGTCGCTACCTGGTATCGTGATTTCCGTAGATTTCGGCCGGAAATGCCAATAGCTAATTTTTAATATGTTTAATGCAAACAAGGTAGATGTTATCTATCTCGATAGAATTTATTATTTTATTGGTCTTAATATATTACAATATTAATTTAGCTACGTCATGTTTGTTAAATTTCAACATTGGTCACTAGGCAGGAATGGGGAACTGGGGTGGTGCAAGGTCACGCCACCACATTCCTGTCTAGTGTTTCCAATGTCCATTAGTCCATTATTTGCTTTAAAATTTAACAAACGGGACGTAGCAATATTAATGTTCAATATTAAATTATATTCAATTACAACATGTAGAAAGTACAATTTTTGTTCCTCATCAAACGTGTGATGGTGATTGTAGTTGTCCATAAATGCAACTCCTTGTTTTGCTATGTTATTTGCAGCCGTATCCCTTTTTTGCCACAATGTATTCTTCATTAAGAATCCATTCTTCAGGATTGGTTTCCATCAACTTGGAATGGATGCTCATTAGTTGAAAAAAACTTAAGGTGTGTACTGAGGCAGTGTTCCAAGCTCTTGTGTCACTGGCATTCTGATCGACCGTGGCACATTTGGGGTCCTGACTACCTTCTTCTTGAACTGCACTAACCATTTTGCATTTTATGTCCGTAGTTACCATTCTGTTAAAGAATGCAAGAGCCACTAGTTCTTCAGAAAAGTGCCGGAGATGTGCAGAAAATTTATTGATGGCTACTACTTTTACATTGCTTTCTTATATTTGTGTTGTTCCTGCACAAACAACAACAAATCATTTAACGGTGTTTTCATTGGAAGATGAGCTTGGAACCGAATATTCAAGCAGAAATGTGCTACAAAAATGGCTAGATGCATCCTTTTTCTTTAACTTCGTAACATCCAACAGCATAAATTGCTTTTGCCCTGTGTACCACAAAGAAGTCATGAAGTGAACTGTTCACTTACATCATGAGTAGGTGTACTTCCCAAAAACCGAATGGTGACCTCAATGCGACCTTGGCGAATTGTCGAACGATTGACGGTGTATTCAGCCATATCATGGTTAAAACCTTTCCCCAATAATGCAAAAAGGGCTGTTGTATTATGGTGGCTCACCTCAGTGCGATCTTGTACAGCTGCTACACGTAGAATAATGACTTGTTTTCTTCCTCTTTTACAAGAGGCTTCTCGTGTTCCTCAGAAGTCAGCTTCTCACAATTATCATCTGATGGTGAATACCACTTCTTAGCATCAGAGGACCAGGAGGACAGCTACCATTGACGCCAAGGACCCTTCTTTTTCCATTTGTTTCTTTCACTTGTCCATCTTTAAAGCTTTCACTGCAATCTCTGCTCCGTCTTAGCATGTACTTTGTTGACTCCTGCCATCCTGCCATAATGTCCTACTTCCCTCTGTGCTTAAAGAATCTCCCTGTCTTCAGGTAGTTTTATCAGCGATAAAGCATAAGTATGTGCAATATCAAAAACTTCATCAAGGCTATTGTTGAAAGCAGTTTTTTTTATTCAAGTAGTGCATTAGTTCTTTTGGCTTTCTTGTTTTGGTTTTTCTTCACCTTCTGTATCCCTTGAAGACTTTTTCAACTTTCTCAACAATGTGTTGTGTTTTAAGTGTTGAGATTCTTGCCTTTGCCCAGATTTCTAAAACATTTTCAGAATTCTAGGAGATCTTTTGCCGATAGTCTTAATTTCAGTTGGGTGAAGGTGGAAAAAATCTGCCATTTCTTCCCGCCATGACGGTAATTTGTTTTCGGTAATTTGTTTTCGGTAATTTGAGTTCGTTAGGTTGCCTAGTGATAACTCTTAAAGTGATGTCTTGATTTTGTCTTCACAACAACTTCAGAAAGTGGGATGTGTAAAAATATTAGTTTTTTGTTCTGGTATCTAGTTCTGAACTATTTTAATTCAAGCGGCATGGTTGGCACAAACTTTAAAAAGATAGATATTTTAGTTTTAGGTAGGCTAGCGACCAGTAAATATTAAATGATCAAGAAAATATTTTACAGGTATTATTATTTTCACAACTAGAAACTATTCAGCGGGTGTCCCGATGGAAAATAAAAAATAAAAAATTAAGGACCACCCCAACTGTAACTTTTCCACTGATCTTGATGGAATAAACAATCCAGCCGGTAATCCTTGGCATAGATTTTCAGCAGTGAACGGGTTTACAGCTAAATTTCGCGTCGAACACTTGGTTTTGGCAGGATAAACCTTCGAAAGTCTACAAACTGAATCGGGAGCCGGGTATAAACAAAGTCTAACAGTCCCAGTCAACTGCTACACCCATAGAGCCAGAGCAGGACATCCGTAATAAAGTAAATGAGAGTGACGTTTTGACAGATAACGAAAAAGAACAGTTGTTTAAGGTATTAATGAAATATAGATTTGTTTTCAGTTCGAGAATTGGTTTAATAAGCCCAGTTATGGACATTGACGTTGACGATCACCCACCAATTGCGTTGAAGCCCTATCCAGTTTCGAAGTTTAAAGAGTTGCAATTACGTCAGCATGTAGATCAGATGCTGGAACTGGGGTTATCATTCCCAGCACGAGTGTGTGGTGTTTTCCGGCGTTTATCATTCCAAAAAAGAATAACACCACACGCTTTGTGAAAGCATACAATAAATTGAATAAAATAAGCAAGATGCAAAATTTTCCTACCCCTAGAATTGATGATAAGGTACAGAGACGTCCTGTATATCTGACATCATTTGATCTAACCGAAGCATACTGGCAAGAAGGGGTGAAAGTGAACAGGTGAGGTGTCACCTTTTTCCACCCCGTTCAGAAATTTTACACCTCTCAAAATCATGTTTGGTGTCAAGCAAGCACCAGCGTTATTCTGTGCCTCAGTTTCACGAACACTCGCCCCTCTACGTTATTTTGACGATATCTCGATCATGTCACAGGAATTCCAATTGCACTTGATGGCGATTGCAGACACCCTAATGATTTTGGGTCGTGAGGGATTTAAAATAAACATAAAGAAGAAGACTTTTGAAGAAAGAAAAAACCCTGTTAGGTTATAAGGTTACGAGTGATGATGTTTTGCCAAATCCTAGTAAGAAGGAAATTCTGGAGAATTGGCCACGCCCCAAAAGCATTGATGAGCTCCGGAAATTTATCGGTTTAGCAGGTTTTTTCCATAGATTCGTGATGTCATATTCGGCAATCACAGCGCCTCTTTTTTCGGTGCTGAAAGGCAAAACTCCGAAATTTGTCTGGGAAGTGAAGCAGGAACAAGCCCACCAGAAAATCAAGAAAATGTTGGCAGACGCTCCCTTGTTGGCAGCACCTGATCATAATCAACCTTGTATAATTATGGCGGACGCATCTTTCTCTGGGGTTGGAGCTATTTTATATCAGGTCGATCCACTCACTTAGGGGAAGAAAACAATAGATATAATCTCTAGACGTTTGACAGTGGTGGAACAAAGATTTTCCAATAGTGAAAAGGAATTAATGAGTATTATTTGGGCAGTACGTAAGTGTGGTAGATACATTGAAGGGGGTGTCATAAAAATTTTTAGCGACCATAGGCACTTAAGGTTTTATCGAAGGTAAGCTCACCAACCGGACGCTTAGCGAAGTGGCTTGTGGAGTTATCTTAGTGTGGAGTTATCTTAGTATATTAGTGTGCTTTGTCCCAGGTGCACAAAATCGTATCTTGGATGTGTTGTCTAGATGTTACGAATCTGAAAGACACTTTACTCCTAATCACTAATCCAATCCTGATACCAGCGATGGATGAACGAACGAATCAGAATTATTATGTATTTAACAATGATTGTTTGTGTAATCAGATTGATGTTGACTAGATTACATTTAATCAGATTAGAGCAGAAATGTTAAAAGACAAATACACGTTAGCATTAAAGTTAGCTTTGGCAGGAAAAACGAAGGAAATAAGATATGATTCGCCCTCAGTTCATAGATTTGTGTTGAAATACCAGCCAAAGTCAATTGTGAGTGACGGAATAATGTATGTGGTTACTGATGCGCCGAATGTGAATATTCTGGTGCCCCGATCGCTTCAAAAGAAAATCATTCAGCTAGTACACGATACGTTTACAGGTCCTCATATGGACAAGACGATAAAACGCATATTTTATTTGTACACATGGTTAAGCGCTTCAAAGTTGATTTCGAATTACGTAAGGACGTGTAAAGTTTGTTAGATCCATAAGGTGCAGCAGACTCGTAAGAAGGCTAAAACGATATTAGTAACTGAAAAAGAAGCATGGGAGAGTATTGTTTTTGACCTGAAAGGCCCACTGGTATGGAGTACAAATGGTACTTACATCCTAGTGGTGCTTGATATGTGGAGTCATTGGGTTGATTTAATTCCCCTAAGAAATGCTGAAGCTAAAACTATAGCAAAAGGACTCATTAATGAAGTGTTTTCACGGCATGGCGTGCCAGCGGAAATTTTTTCCGACAGCTCCAATAATTTGAGGGGGCAGATAATGAATTTATGTCTACAATGGCGTATCAAGACTAGATTTCTGTCGGTCTATTCACATAATTCCAGCTTAGCTGAGCGGTGGATGAAAGAGTTGACAAAAACACTAGCAATTTACGTGCAAGACCAGAAATTGGGTCATAGAAATTGAGATTTACTTTTGAAACGGCTACAGTTAGCGTTAAATTCAGCAACTGATTCGATGACGGGTTTCACCCCAAGCATGTTAGTGACAGGACAGGAGTTACAAATGCCCGAAGCCCCTGTCGGTAAAGTACAAATGGACGAGGTTACTTACCCACTACACATTTTTATACGTGCGATAGTTAGGAGAGCTGTATGCAAACGTCAAGCATCATGCTACAAAGGCAGATAGAAATAAAATTGGTAAAGAATTTGAGGTCGGAACTAAAGTTTACATACGAAATCACCCTAGAAGTGACAATTCCGCTATTTAATGAAAAAATGGCACCAATTTACATCAGAAATTACGAGATTATTAAAAAGTTTAGTCCTGTAGCTAATCAGCTTAAAGTTCTTGATACGGTAATTATTTCTCGTTATGTGTATCACATAGATAATTTACGTGAACAGATTGAAGGTGAGCGTTACAAAGTTAGTGAAGCGGATTCCGAAGAATTTTAAACTTAAATCTAAAAGTAGTTACTGTGTTTCTTCTTGGTTTTCTTTCAGCCAGCAGTAATTAGGGCTAAAAATAATTTCGCATGCAAATCGTGGTGTTGCTTGTAGACTGAAAGAAATAGCATTTAAATGCAAATAATTTGGTCACACTCTGGGGTTAACGCTAATGTAAATTACTTAAAGAAAAGCAAATGCTTAATTGGAAGGTTGAGGTAGCAGCATAATATAGTAATGAATTTGTTGGAGTAACCGGATTTTCACCAGAGAATTTACACTTTTTTTAACGAACATGTATCCAACTAACCTAATACGTTAATCTACCCTACAATGAAAACTAACCTAATAACAGACAGGAAATGAAATGGGCCACAAAAGAGTTTCGTATTTAATTAGTGATGTGTATAGATTAGAAAACGTATTAATAATCGATGGAGGACGTGGTGAGACAATTTTTCTTTTTTTTAACATCAATTAAAGGTAATTTCGAATAACGCTTAGCTGATTGTTACCGTGTTAGTCACCTTTGACAAACGATGTTACCGTTATTTGACAACCGATTTTGACGATTAAGATTTTAAAGTAAAAATCTTTCTTAGCTAATGATAATAGTAGCCTATGGTTAATGGTTACAATTTTTCAAGAGAATTTTCGTGCATCAAGCACTTAGTTTTTTTCTTGACTGTTTCTGCACTGATTGATTATGATTGTATTTTGAATGCTGACAAATCGTTTTTGCTTCTGCATAATTTTCGTGAAAATGTTCAAGTAATTAAGTTTACGTAGCGGGTTTTTATGGGAATAATGTCTGAACTTTGACGTTCAAAGATTTCCCAGACCTTACAGAAAACGTTACTAATGCGCATAGGTAATGTCACTCTGCTTGAACAGTCAAATGATTAAATTATTAGCAGATAGAAATCTTAAACGTCCCCACAGCATCCTTAATTTTAGCTTGTTGTTAGTGCACGCCTTCTTGGTACTGTTTTTGAATAATTTCTGAGCACCTTGATTATTGTATGAATAAATAACTTAGCTTAATAAGTAAATTTCACTTACCTTGACGAAGCGAGGGTGTATCTTTTTGGGGGCGGGACCTCTGCAACGACGGTTTCTACATCTTCCTCCTACTCCTTAAGCTAGGGCCTTAGAGGGCCTCTTTACCTTGATGCTATGGCTCCATGCTATGGATTCTGCATACTCTATGTAGTTCAGTGTAGTTAGTTGTATTAACACACACAGGTTCGCTGTGTGTATCACCTGCAACTAACCAATCAGTGTGCGATACAATGTAATAACGCGGCAGCTGCTCTCACGTTAACCAAACTTCAGTTGTGTCTCACTTGGAACCGAACCTGGTTCACCACTGGGATACTTGTAAATTAATTTTAAAAGTTTGAAACCAGTTTCATGCCCCACGCTCTAGCCATTACCAGTGCTTACGAAGGGTATAGTCATGGGCATTGAAACGTGTAAAATGTAAGCGTTTAAATTTTAAAGTCAACGAAGCCTAATGAGTAACGAAAAACGTTTCACCTTGTATGCTTGTTACAGGTTTAAGAGTTGGAATCTTTGCAGCGTATTCTGCAACTCCTTGTAACGGCACGCCATTTGACGTCTTTGAAGCCAGGGACTGCAGCCCGGGAGTTTGAGGACTAAAAGTGCTCAATTCTACGCTGGATACAGGTCAGATTTGAACAGTTCTTTGGAAAGGCGGAGGACTAGGGTTTCTTCATTCAAGTTTAGTCGTGCTGGCACAGGGGCTGGTGCATGGGAATAAGCTTGGTATGAGGAAATTTGTTAGGCTAGTATGAATTAAATTTAAACGAGCAGCTCATCTGTAACGTTGTGTTTGAAACGTTAGAATTTCCTAGTGCTTATATGCGATTTAGGTTAGAAGGTTTAATTAAAAATTCCATTGCTTTAATGCAGAACGTTTGTGATAAAAAACATTAAAAGTGTATTAAGGTTTAACTTGTTAATAAGGGTGAAGTTAAATTAATTCAAATAGGTTTAAAAGTAAATGAGTTTAAAACGAGATTGTTGGCTTTTGTTAAAAGCTACAGTGTGAAAGTTACAGTGTGGAAAAAAATTTGGTGAAATTCCTAGGCTAATTGACTCTTATTGGTGGAAGTTATATGAACAGTTTCTTGATTAAAATTGTTATACTGCAAATTAAAATTAAGCCTGGTTTGTGTAGAAACTTGTAAACCTAGAAAATGTTAGCCATCTAGTGGTTGGGGTATGGTGAGATTATACGGAATAGCGTACGTATAATTAATTACAATAGCCCTTGGCTTAGTCGACTAGACAAAGTGTAACACATGTAGTATTTTAAAGCTTGCTATTTTTGCCTTATAATTTTATAATTTAAGGGGGTAGGAACGCAAATTTTAGTGCTAGAGAAGCTGAACTAGTGACAGAGTCCCGGTCTGTGTGATCTCAGGCATTGCCGCTGGGGGTGGGACCAGTTTGGTTTATTGAACAAGTTTAAACAGGTTTATTTATTAATTACTATTTGCGACAGTAATTAAGAGTGACTTAGCTGGTCACACAAGGACTTAAGTTTTCCCTGATTTGTAAATTGTAGTGTGAACAAGCAAGAGATGGAAACTTTAAAAGTGATTAAAATTCTTCAAATTTTATAGGCCTAGTTAATATTTAAGTGGTGTGAGACCGTTTGAATGCATGCAAATTGGACAGCTTCTTTAATTTAGCTAATGACTCAGTCTAGTCTTTTGTCTGTTGCTCGGTGCAACAAAGGCTGAAGTGATTTCTGGAATATAAGACTTTCGAATTTGTGACGTTTCCTTACGCATTTGATTTAATAAAGTTAAGTTGAATTTAAACGTCGACACATACAGTTCCTGCTATTACAGTAACCATGGCGCCGACTATTCCAAGTAGGAAGCTTGAGGAATTTGACTCAAGTCTTGAAACTTGGCGAGTGTACTTTGAGCGTGTTGAATTACATTTTTCTGCGTATGAAGTGCCTGACGACAAACAAGTAGCTTTATTGCTAACAAGTATTGGTGCGAAAACGTACGGGTTGCTCCGCAACTTGTGCGCACCCAGTGCACCTAAAACTACAACTCTTATTGACATAAACACACTATAAGGTTACCTTAATCCTACTCCAAATTATCTGTGTGAACGAGTAACATTTCAAAGGAGGGGGCAGGCTTCGGGCGAGTCAATCTCGGATTATATTACAGAGTTAAAGCGGCTCACCCGCCACTGTAATTATGGTTCGAAAGATGGAGACAATGCTGAGAGATCGTTTTGTGGCCGGGATTTTTAATCACGAGATACTTAAAGCTCTTTTGGATCTGGATCCAGCTACGGTGACATTTGACTCTGCTTGTAAGTTTGCGCTCTCTCAAGAACTCGCAGAAAAGAATGTAACTCAGTTTCAGGGGTCGACAACGCATTCAGTACAAAATAAACGTCCTTTTAAAGGTAAAGGTAAAAGGTTTACAACAATGCTTTTAAGTGCTTCTGCTGTGGTCGAGAAAATCACGTGAAAGCAGTCTGCAGATATAGAAAGCATAAGTGCTCAGCCTGTGGGACCACGCATTTAAGTCGCATCTGCAGGACTAGTAAGGTTTCTCATAAACCCCAAAAGGTACAGACTGCTGGTAATAAGAAATATCATAAATATTCAAGTAAAAAAGCACATCATGTTGAGGAGTCGTTTAATTCCGACTCGGACTGTTCTGAATGCAGTGAAGGTGAGGAGAGCCCTGACTCTGATGAAATTTATTCAGTCACTACAGATGTGCTCAGTGCAAAATGGGTGGTTCATTGCCAGTTAAATGGACATGAACTTCCATTTGAAGTTGTTTCTGGATTAAACTCAACCTTGATTCCAGCTAGTTGGCTAACACATTATTTCAGTGATCTTAAGCTTACACCTGATAAGAATTACTCTGAAGGCCTATGGCGACACCATTTTTAAGCCATTAGATGCTTTTAAGCTGAACATTGTATACAACGGGAAAACTGAAGTTTTGTTTGACTTCATCCAATGTGTTAGTTGAATTTATTTTTATTGACGACAAGTTTTTTAACCAGATATCATACCTTAATACCTGTAGAATTTACTGACTGAGCTATCTTCACAAAAAATCAGGACTTTTTTTAGAAATCCTTTAAGGTACACGTAATAAAAAAAACCCAACCAGTTACATCACATCAATAGTAATTTTTTCTACACACAAATCACTAAAGATGTAATGTTTGTAGGGGTGGGGGCAGGGATGGTGGAGTAACGATAGTTTATTGCAACGAGAATTATCTGTTTCATTGTCTCTTTATATCCTCTTCCACCCCGGCCTCCACCATTAGCACATAAAATCGTCTTAGTTGAGTGTACAAATGCGAAGCTCTAGCTTTTTTCTTTTATCTGAGAAGAGCAACGACAATTCTCAACACGTATTCGTTTTAAACACACTTTATGTGCTGTTCTGTTGCACGCTGTTGACTCGTGCCCTGTCCTGTATTGTCGTCCTGCTGTTATGACGCTGTTGTTATTTCTCCATTGTTTTGACCCACGTCCCTTCGCAATAGTGTGGATAATATAGCCGTGGCACTACACCATTGTCCTGTTCCAAAAGCGTCCACTTTTAACTTATTAGATTAGGAGTTCATTGTTGTAATAGTTTAAAATCAGTTGGCACAGCAATGTAAAAAATTAGTCATGTGTAGCCTATGTATTTTTCACATTGTTTGCTAACTGTTTAGGTTTAGGTTTATTTACAGGACGTTAGCCAACTGTTCTAACGCTATTACAACAATCAATTCCCAATAAGTGTAAAGCGGATGTTCGGTGAAATACTAACGAACGCGTAAGCACAACAATGACCAACTAAAGTGTACAAAGTTTAGTTTTCCAGACATTGTCGCAACTCTCATAGTTTTTATGTCCTCGAAGGCTGCACACACTCGCTTGCACCTCGGACGATATGCTGCCTGCTTGAACGAACTATACAATAAATTATTTTACCCATTGTTGCAAACGTATAACTATAAATAAAATTTATTCGGTCATTATTGCATCCCTCTAGTTGTGTGATAGATGTAGACTTTTACACAATGAAAATGAGGGAAGCGTGATCAAAATGATATGCTTTGCATTTGACACTTTTTGTAAGACATATTATATGGAATCATATTGCAAACAAATTTGTTATTGAGCAAAAGGTTTCCAATAAAAAATAAACAGTGTAAAAAACAAGATTTGTGACCTAGTTTGTTTACATAGGCTTAGCTTAGTTCATGGTTCCAAATGACACACAAATCGTGCTTGCCAGTGAACAGAACCATCAGCAGACTCAAAATGTTCTTTATATTCTTCACTCACTGCTACAGCTTCCAGACTGTAGAAGCGGGCTCTAGTTTGGACTTGGGGTACGTGTGCATTTCTTCCAGTGGCTGCCTGTAGTTTTGACCGCCACGTTCCAGGGATGACCCTACCTGCATCAACATCTTCTCGGTCAACTAAATCAACAGCCCAGCTGGATACATGGCCGTGTAGACGTAAGTAATTGTGTAGTGCACATGTGGTTAACACAATTGTTTGCACCTTTGGAGGAGCTAAACCAATAGGAATCAAAAGCACACGGAAGCGGTGTACCAGAATGCCAAATGCGCTTTAAACTATTTGTCCTGCTCGGGATAGCCGGTAATTGAAAATTCGTTCAGGCTCTGTCAAACCTGTTGCACTGTATGGCTTTAGTAGGTAAGGTTTAAGGCCAAACGCCTCATCCGAAATAAAAACGTGTGGTACCCCTCTACGAAGCCCAGGAAGAGCCGATGGCGGTGGAATATGTAGTTGATTTGACTCAATGGCAGCCTTGAGGGAACATTTATTCCAGACCCCGCAATCACTAAATCTCCCTTGTGTACCAACATCAACTTAGCGGAATTTGTAGTCCGCGTCTACAGCTGCTATCAGGACAACTGACTCAGTTCCTTTGTAGTTGTGGTAATGTGATCCACCCAGTGCTGGTTTCCACATTTCCACGTGCCTACCATCAAGTGCACCCAGACATTGAGGAAGATTCCATCGTTCATTGAATTGCTTTGCTATTTCTAGCCAGTCGCTTTCATTTTGTGGAAAACTGAATACATCTTTAAGTTTTTCAAGCAACGCATGACGTGTCTCTATAACGATGTACGAGATAGAACGTTCTCCAAAGCGTAACCCCTATCCAAGTTCACGAAAAGTGTGACCTGTTGCCAGGAAACGGTAAGGTAGTAGTCAGGCGTTCACCAGCACCTATGGGTTTTTGCAGTCTTGTTGTCTGCTTGGTAATTTTTATTTTTACCATGGCCAACAATTCCTCAAACATATCTGTCGTGATTCGCAACCAGCGTCTGCAAAAATATACAACGACCTTTATTGAAAACCTCTATTGTGGAGGTTTGGTCTGGCATTAGTATTATCTAGACACACGCTAGTGTGTCACGGCCAAGTACACGTTTTATTGTTGTTGGAACTTAATTGTTAGAGCGTAATTGTCAGATGGCGGCTCACTAGCAGACTGTGTCTTTTAACTGAAACCAACTTATACGTGATTTCTGCATACTGGTGTAAATTCCCCATGCTGTAGAAATCTTTACAAATCGTTTGAATCAGGTGTCTTGGGTCCAGTAACAAAGAAAAACTCAACACGAAAATATGGGAACATGTCCTTCATGGAGATAAAGTGTCCTCAATACCGTTGATTTGTGTTACTGGTGACTAGTAACTAGTAACTAGTCCACAGGCTCCCATGTTAATTCTCATAGGGTATAACGACACGTCTACAGCTGATTAGGGAAAGTTGCCAAATCTAAATTTCGGCAGACAAGTAAAGCGTCATATGGGAAAGTGCCTTTTTCTAAAATGGGGTTTGCAGCTAGAAGCGCGTGGTCCTGAAGTGGCTCGTAAGTGAAAACTTATTGTTGTAACCATTGTTTGTATTGTCATCCAACAGTAGATTATAACATGCTTAACTGTTACACGCTTGTCGTTTCAGTACCTAATTGTCAGAATTCATTCTTGTTGCAAATAGGTGGTTCGCTAGAGACTGAGTATCTTTTATTGCAAAGGTTTGGTCGTTTTTTTCCCACCAAATCCAAATCGTTTTTTTTTTTTTTACGGTACATGAATTATCTTCCCCCGACCCGAATAAATTTCTCATTACTGGGTCAATAAGACACAGGGTTATCTTTTATTCCATATGAATTGATTAGGTCCTTGCAATTACCATACTGTTACGCTTGTTATTAATTTATGTGGAATGACAATAGCAAATGTGAAAATTATGAATGAGAACATTCATACAATAAAATACCTCCAGACAAAAAAGGTAGGGGTGACAATTATGGGATTTTTGGTACATTCACAGGCCTATGGAAGTCGTGATATCCACCCAAAACCAAAACTGGTAAGAGAAGCCGCCAAGTTTACAAAAAGGGTCGGCCTTTCAAAGTAGTGATATCATTCAACAAGGGAAAGGCCGCCAAGGTTAATCCTATTAGCCAAGTTAATCGCACCGCATAATACTTTGGACGTTAAATGAAAACTTGAAGAGTGCTACACCTTCGAACTATTAGTAGGTGGGATTAACTTGGCTAATAGGATTAACCTTGGTGGCCTTTCCCTGGTTGAATGATATCACTACTTTGAAAGGCCGACCCTTTTTTGTAAACTTGGCGGCTTCTCTTACCAGTTTTGGTTTTGGGTGGATTATATTTTCAAGAAGTATAAGCCAAAGTGTTCAGTGGTACGTATACAAACAACACTTTACTGACAGTTTGGAATTTTTAGCAATGCCTTACCTGACAAGGAAACAATAGAATAATGCAGTGGTGCCCAGAGGCGGGGGGGGGGGGGATCAGTGAGGAGCAACTCCTCACTGGCATTTTAGGGGGAGGGGTAGAAAAAGTTATGTATAAATTATTATTGCAACAACAACACACCAGCAGGTGCCACAACACAACATAACCCGTCAACAGTAAACACAGCACATACATCTAGAAAACTACAATAAAAAAAAATTGTTTTAGCCTATAATTTTATGAACGGTTGAACATTGATTGAACACGAAACAGAACATTAGATGCTGTTGCAGCACCTGACTGTTATGATGGCATAAAATAAAGCGCGTGAAAGTAACATGGCCAAAAGTGATTGTGTGTGTTGGGGGGGGGACCCTACCTCTAGCACAAGTTGGAAATATAAGAGTACCATTTTTAACCTGGGAGCAGAGGGAATTTTATATCAGGGGTGTAGGTAACTCTTTACTGGACCGGGAGGGGGGGGGGAGACTAGGCACCACTGAAACAATGTATCTGTCATTTAACCCAACTGAATTTTTCACCGAATGTGGTGAAAACAGAGACAAGTGCTTACACGTTGGTTGTGCTTTTGCGTTGGCTATGTTACCTGGTGCGGCTGTTAGGTGGTTTTCGAAGTATATAATTATGGAGGCTTAGGCCGATTTGTTGTTTTTTTTTTCTTCTTGTCTGAGGAAAGTGACCATCCAATAATGCCAAAATATAAATAAAAGTGTTGTTTGTATACATCACATGATGGTTATTACGTGGGGAGGAGAATACGGTATTTGGACCTCGAGAGATGCAACAATAACCTCCGAGGCGAAGCCAAGGAGTGTTTTGTTGCACCCGACGAGGTACAAATGCCGTATTCTCTAAGCCATTATTATGAACAATGGTAATAAGCTCTTGTACTTATACTTGATTGTTGCTATTCACTCTAGTTGATAATGACTTGACACAACAACAACTAAAATAAATCTTCAAGCAGGTTACATGTCAAGTCATTATCAATACAATGCCAAGTGCTCGTGTTGTAGTTGATAATGGCTTGGTACGTTAATAACTAAAGAATCTCCTGCGTGGTTTTTACTTGTTAACGTGCCAAGTCATTATCAAGTGGTCGCGTTATGAATCTACACTTATCACAATGCAAAATTATTTGAATTGATTTATTTCTGTGGGCTTCGCCCTTCTGCCACGCGCCCAATTACAGAGAACACAATTACCGCAAACACGAGAATCACCAATAATCACAGCCCATTAATGTACGAACCGAGTGAAACAAGGAATGGAATGGAATGGAGTGGAATGTGATCAAGTACGGGAACAATGTGTACTTTAGCTTACATTTTCTTATTTACTCTATCGTGCATACACATCTATCATATTATTATATTTACTAATAAAGGCAATGTATTTTTCACGTATTCACTCCTTCTGATTAACCTGTATGAATTTGGGTCTTCCAGGGCCAATTCTTGACTCAATTAATTTAGATTTTCTTCTAAGCCATTTTCTAGTTTTTCCTCTAGTCGGTCGTTGTTCTTCCATTTCATCATCTAAACCAAACAACAGCAAGGCTGCAGCTCCTAATCGTCGATCCCCAGCCATCTTGAAAACAAAATGTGAACATATCCCATAATTTAGTGCTCTGGCTGTCAGTTGCTATGACTATGGCTGCTCAAATTTGCTGCTACTGGTTGCTGGCTGCCGTTGTTTCATGGCTGCTGGAAGCCAAGATTTTTCACGTGGGCAAAAGACTGGCTGCTGGTTTCCCGAGTTGGCTACTGGCTGCTGCTTTGTTTGGCTCCCCAATTTGCGACGAACCTAAAAATCCAGCCTAATCACAGTATAAAATAAAAACTAAAACAGGAGCTTTCGACAGTCTTACTGAGCATTCTCAACTGCTAACACACTCAAGTTCAAACCTGGCTTCTCCTACTGTTCCTAAGCAAATACAAACCATGCAGAGCAGCCTCCCCAGCAGCCAAGCATCTCACACACACTAACACTCTCTTCACATCTGGTGCAACAAGGTCAAACTTTACAACCCCACAGGCAACTATACTATTTGACTATAAATAAATAAATAATTAACAATATCTTATGGTACTGGCAAACTGAATTAACTAAACAAGGGCAATTCATAAAGTGCAAAATTAACCAATAACTTAAACAAATTAAGTCTTTAACTAAATAATTCTACAAATTAACTAATAAATTTACACTTATAAACCACAAGATAATTAAAACTGTGAAACAAGTGCAATGAATAATAAAATAAACCAAAGGACCTAGTGTTGTACAGTTCCACAGCTTTCTGCGACGCATCTTTGTAACTTAAACAACTTTCTGCAGCGCTACTTTTTCCGGTGTTGGAATTTTTGAAGTTAACAAACCCTTTGAAATGACAATTTTGAATTTTTTTACCGTGGCAAAGCATCAATATCAGTAAAAACCTTTCTATAACTTCCCATTCCCCCATTTATTTCATCTACAGTAACATTTTTTACAATGCTTATAGAAATAAGGACCATACATGGTAACTAATACACTTTCTGCTACTGATGTACTTCAAAAAACAACTTATATTTAACAAAGCTTCATAAAAATATTAAAGAAAATAAAAAATATTGAAGTAGGCTACACAGCTTTTTCCCCTATGGCCATTTTCCCAAACCTTTTGGAAAAAAAATGCACGCAGCCAAACATTTTCTACACAACAATTTTAAAGATGTAAAGTCTAAATATGTGAAAATGTTGATATTTTAATTAATCAACAGACAAGCATTTTATGGTATATTAGTCCTAAAATTACCAGCGAGCAGCAGTTATTTTTCTTATGCATTCGCAAGTCCCGTTTGTTTAAAAATGTAAGTTGAATGGTTTTTTTTTTATAAATAACTTCATAACGGGTGGAGCTAGTGACTTGTGGTTTGCACCATTGGAAAGCTGGCAAAAAAAAGGGTTAAAATGGTGTATTTGAATGTCAAAATCGGTCAATATTTAGCGAAATTATCGTTGTTTCCGCATATATCTAAAAAGTGCTGCTTGCGGTAACAAAAACTGACCGCGATTATTTTCTGCGGCCGCCCGGAATTTTCTGCGACGTACGTCGCACGTCGCAGCAGTTTCTCACACCGGGCCAAAGCAACAATAAATAATAAACAATTAAATTATGAAGTACGAAGTTTTAATGAGCCGAAAAGCCTATTACACTTATCGCTGAATACTACTAAACCAACTTAACCTATTTAACCTACCAACTAGACCACCATCCGCTCACAATGATAACAATTCTACCTATCTGATCCATCATAGCACCTCTCCCCACACCCCCATTACATAGCATAGGCACAAAGCCGGGTTCAACCTGGACCGCACAGGGGAGCGAACACCAAGGAAGGGACTGCGAAACCACCTTATACTCCGAAACGTTGTGTGGCCTTGTAAAAACCTAAGACCCTGTACAGCAAACACTGTCCTGGCCCTACGAATGGCGGAAACCCAAGAACAGCACGGAGCGGGTTTCCTTCCCCAACCCATGTCCCAAACCGGCGGAACCGATCCCAACGAGGGCACTCCAACAAAAAGTGTTCAACAGTCTCATCACCACCCCCACACTCGCACCTGGCCATCCTTGCCCAACCGAGCCAAGCCAGGTGCGCCCCCAGTTGTTCGTGCCCAGTGCGTAAACGTGAGACCAAGCCTGCACCACGCCGAGGAAGGCTGTTCAGGAGCCTCGTAATGTCAGTAGTGGGGTGCACCCCAAACCAGTGACGACCAGTTGATCCTAGCTGCCAGTCGGCACTCCACTCCTCCCCCAAAACCCTACTACCACTGGACGTAGGTCAATTGGCCCTAGGGCATAACAAACCCTTTCCCCTCCCCACTCAGGTCCTTCTTTGCAAGATCATCGGCTAGCTCATTCCCTAACACCCCCGTGCGGCCTCTCACCCACCCGATTGAGACTGCTAGGCCTTGCAAGCCCGCAGTGAAGATCTTCCAGCCAATCTCAAGGGCAATTGGGTGCGAGCACTGCAAGGAACGGAAACCCTGACCATGAAAACCAATACACGACCGGGAGTCCGTCATGACGCGGTACTCCCGTAAACCAGGTTCGATCCCAATGTCCAACGCTACTGAAATTGCAGCCAGCTTCCCCACAAATGCCGACGGGAGAGCCTCGAGCACACCAGAATACTCTACGTTAAGGCTTGGGACGCACACCCTGACTCCTTCTCGAAAACCATCAGGCTGGAAAGAGGCATCGATGTTCACAAGGGTGCAAAGCGACGTGCAGCTCCTCAGAGTCTGAGGCCCTGACAGAGCTGCCACTGCAGCACCACCCCAGACCCAGGGGGCGCACCAACATGGAGGCTGGAAGCCACTAAACCCCCTCCACTGGAGAAGGGATGCTCCTGCCCCCGGAGCACCCAGCAGGTCAAGAGTAGATTGCGACAATGTCATATAATCGTAAAGGAGAGGCCCAGGGCGTCTGATTGACCCCTGGCCAATGCACGATGACACAACCCTACAGCAGCTCCTTAGCCCGCACAGAGATGGGGACTGCAACGACTGTTTTCCACAGCTTCCTCGTACTCCTTAAGCTAGGGCCTTAGTGGGCCTCTTTACCTTGATGCTAT
>JAHWFP010156908.1:52674-63308 GCA_023313725.1 Lithobius niger | reverse complement strand
ACTAAGTCATCCTACATTAAAAGCATAAAAACAGTTATTTAAAACGGGTAAAAACCACCAATTTCTCCCCTCAAAAGAGGCAGAAATGGCAGCTGAAATGTACAATCCACCTGCTCCGTTGGAAAACCAAGTCGCACGTTGTATATGCAAATTAGGGTCACGTGTTTCATATGTGTGATACATTCGTTCGTTATGGGGGTTGCACAATATGCCTGGCAAACGAGAGTTTAGGTGTTTTAATCACAGGAAAATACATTTAGATATTTATTATCTGGCACTAAGTGGTTATGTACAGGTGGTGTATGTGTATGGATTACAAGCGTTTCAAGATTAATACGTGCTCTAGCATGTTTTTCTTGAAACAAGATTTGGACCTTGTTTCATGTAAATCATTAAATCTTAATTAAATCTTTAAATCCCAGCAACTCCCTAAATCTTCGTAAATCCGTTGGAAGATTTACAGGTTTACAAATCTCGTTTACTTTTTTTTTCTTTGTCGAACCCCTCCCGTGTCTGTCACAAACTAATGCCAGAAGATCACAAAGCTGACGAGCCTGGAGTGGAGCCAGAACCGCAGCTACTATCTTAGCTGGCCTTGATACTACTACGAGTCGTTCCACTTTTGGCCGCATGGGGTCGCGACTCAGAACGAAACACTCCGTCGAGCTCTATACACGGACGCTCTTTTTTGTTGCTTCTGGTTATGGTACCACTTGAAATCAGCGTTAAAACTTACTTAGTGGGATGCTCTTCGTTTCCCAATAAAGAGACCGAGTGCTTGGCAATTTCAGCTATATAGAAATAGAACCGTTGTTAGGTGGTGTCAAGCGCAACCAACATTACTAATACCGTAAGCTAGCGAGGACTAATAGCGACAGCAATCTCTGATTGGCTGTTGCGATCCTACGTCATCTGCTTCGGCAGGTCAAACGACGACGTGCGGATGACCGTCTTATAGCTCGCACCTGACAAAGGAACATGAGCGCCATCTCACGCCGTAATTGGAAACCACGAGAGATAAGTGGAGAGACTGCAGGACAGAATGAGAAAATAGCTAGCACCTGGAAAAGAAACACGAGCGCCATCTCATACCATAATTGTAAACCACAAGGGAGAAGTGCAATGCCAACTGAGATCGAATAGCTACACTCCGCAGTGCAGTGAAAAGTGGAATACCACGAAGAAGACCAAGAGGGAGAAGTGGAAAATGGCTGACAAACGTTAAGTCTCGTACGATTCGTCCGTTCCCCCACACGTAGTGAAGGATGTTGCCCACCGCCGTTGCCCACCAAGAGACGGCGGTGGGGAAGGCGTGGGGACAGGGACTTGACCACACCATTTACCAATCAAATGCCGTCATCGGGTTACCAACTAGCAAATGTATAAATTAACTAATTAATTAACTAATTAGTTCTCTGCAGACAAATTTTCTGGGAAGAACCGTCCTGGTACCATCATTTTTAGGAGTGTTATAATTTTTAGTTTTACATTTTAACACACTAAATTAAAAAGCCAACTTTTTATACGACATGATTACGGGGTCTTTGTTTTCCCACGCACAACATAGTTCAAGTCGAAGGGAGAATTTCAGATTGAGCGAAATCGTTACAAACAGAAATACCAAATCGTAAGCAACAAAGCAATAAGTTAACTCAATTCAGCCAAGGAGCTGTAGTTATTTTTTAGTTCATTTTTACGTTTGCAAAGTGGGTACCTAAAAGACCGCTTAGCATACATTTTCAAAATCTGTCTTTATTCTGTGTTTTTATTTTACAGCTAATATTTGAGGCAACCGCTCAACGGTACGCAAGTATTGGAGTGGACGATTTTACGTCTGGACTCGATGGTAAGCTTTGCTAATCTAACATGAAACGTTAATGGCAAGAATTATTGAATGTTTCCAAGAGAATGGGTGTCCAGGAGTAGTTTTTTGATTGCCAATGGTGGGCTTTACACGGTAAAAAAAAAATTAGTGGTTAGGTCTCTATTGTGACGGTATAATAATGTGCTCAGGGCAGTAAAATCACACGTCTTTCATGTAATCTATACACAATCTAACAGTAAAATACATTTGCAACGTTGCAATAATTGTTTGGTTAGCTTTGACAGCATGACGTGTAGCCTAAAACATATAGCACCTTTAAGCTGTTTAAGACCCAACACAACGCACCAGCATCGCGCACCAGAATCGATTGTGGCACCATCAAAAGCGAACCTGGCGTGGGTAAGTACGGGACGCATGTCCGTTGTTAGTTTGATGGACTAATTTATCGGTGACAATTCTTTGTCGTTACCAGATCCTTTACTTTGATCAACCGTTGAAATGTAGGTATGCCCAAGATTTGAACCATTATCTGGAGTAATATCCAAATAACTACCAGAGTTGTGTTAATATCTAGGAGATGTGGTCATCGTGGCAGAGTGATGAGAGAGCTCAACCTGGTTGCTGGAGGTTTGCAGATCTGGTCGAACCCCTGGAAATGGGATCTTGGCAAAGTCCCCGGCAGGGCTGCTGGCCAGGGTAGTGTGAGAGGCTACCATGCTCCTTCAGAGGCTATGGGAACTATTTTGGACAATCTTTCGGCCCCTACGATGATCGGAGGTTTCGCGGTTCGAATCCCCGGGTTGGCACCTCCCTTTACCAGGAATTTCTTCTTCTCTAAAAAGTCTGGTAATGTTCAAAACTGGGCCGGTTCAGCCACTCGAGCATTCAATTGCTTCAGCTGACTTAAGGCTCAAAAGAAATTAATTAAAAAAAAACTTAGTAAAAAAAAAGTAGTAGGTTAAGTAGGCTTACATTTGTTGTGTTAGTCCTACATTTGGGTAATTAGGCTTATATTTGAGTGATTAGACCTTCATACCAGCGAGGTGGCACAATTCAAACACTACAAATATAATAAACAAAAACGGAACGTTAAATGTTTTAGTAAGGGTCTAAAAGTCAAAACCTAGAAGGAATACGGACAAACTTTGACAGTCGGGGTCTATAGGTGTAAAATTTTGTCAGTAAGAGGCTGGTAAGCCCCTTACTACCCGGTGGTTAGCTAAGTTCTAGCCTATTTGGAGAGAACGTGACTACGAACAGTTGCAGCAGGTTTTCTTTGTTCTTAGAATATAGTTATGGAAATTTAAGAGCACAATTTACTTATGAAGATTTGGCATTTTGTCTTTTGCTGCTTTAGAATTTGTTATTATATTTCGTAGATTTTTGGTAGGGGATAACCAAATTAATGCTCTCTGCTAAGAATATGCTGTCTTGTTACTAAATCGGCACAGTTTTTCGCCAAAATATATTTATTGCTGACCACCGGGTAGTAAGGGTCTAATGCTTACCAGCCTCTTACTGAATCGCCAGTGTTAATGACGTTTAGAATTTAAATTGGTACGTCGCATTTTTAGTGTTTGAATTGTGCACCTCGCTAGCTACTTTTTCCCAATTTATTTTGATGCTTTTGCATTCAATTTTTGTATTCAATTCTGTGTTCAATTTTTCTGACATTACTAAGTTTTACGTTAGCACAAGGTTAATCTTTAATGCTTTCAGTTCTTTAACATAATTTGTTTGGTTACACGTTGGGACTTTGTCGAAACTCCGACATTTTTCGGACTGTGTGGCATGTGGCGCCTTGAATTTTTCTTCTGCGTAATTTTGAATGGCATTTACATTGGCTTTTTCTTCCGTGTATTGTCTCTGCGTCTCACCTTTTATGTTTGAGTCAAGTGGACACAAAAACAACAGTGGAAACACGTTAGGCTCTTCATTGGATACAACAATTTCATTACTGCATCACCATAAGACGCTTCGATTGGTCTGGCGATGTATGAATTACGTTTACCAGACAAGGAGACTAACGATTTGAGGTGTTCCAGCTATGATACTTCCTCTTTAGTGCCGCCATTACGAACTTTACTCCAACGAGTAGGGTATCACATGTATGGCTTCGATTGCACTTTAAAACGATTACCTAAATTTTTCCCATTAGAGGCGAACGTTTAAACAAATATTCCAATAGCTATTTAATTTTAGAAATTGATGATTGCATCGATTTTAAGATTAACAGCGTTTTAAGATTAACAGCAGCCTTTTGTCAATAATGGGCCAAACAGCAATTGCGTAGCGGCCATGTCGGATTTACTGACGGCAGGAGGAGTGATGAATTGTGGGATTGGACGCCATTGGAATTTCACTCAGACGAGAACAGGAAGTTAAGCGATGTCATGTTCTCGAGGGGTTCGACGAAGAAAAAAAAAAGTACGAGATTGGTAAATCTGTAAATCTTCCAACGGATTTACGGAGATTTACGGATTTGCTGGGATTTAAAGATTTACACAAGATTTAAAGATTTACATAAATTATTTGGATTTACACAGATTTACTGAGTTGAAGATTTACATGAAAATTTACAGATTTGCTGGGGTTTAAAGATTTGCTAAAGATTTAAGCAAGATTTAGTGATTTACATGAGATTTTTTCAAGATTTACACGGATTTACAGAAGATTTAAAGATTTACACAGATTTACAGATTTGTAGATTTACATGAAGATATGCAGATTTTCTGGGATTTAAAGATTTTAACAAAAGATTTAAGTAAGATTTAATGATTTACATGAGATTTTTTCAAGATTTACACGGATTTAGAGAAGATTTAAAGATACACAGATTTACTGATTTGAAAATTTAAAGATATACACAGATTTACATATTTGAAGATTTAAAGATATACACAGATTTACAGATTTGAAGATTTACATGAACAAAAGATTTAAGTAAGATTTAAATGATTTACGCCAGATTTAGGTGATTTACAAGATTTGTACTAGATTTACAAGATTTAAATGATTTACACAAAATTTAGATGATTAGCACAAGGTTTACAGATTTACTAGATTTGCAACGGATTTGTAAATCTAAATCTTGGGTGTAGGAGATTTCTAGTTTTGTCGAACCCCCTCGCATGTTCTTCTGCTTTTAAAATTGTTGTTTGAATCTGAAATTGCTATTTTGCTATATTTAGGTCGGTACAATAATTGTGTAACTAAAATAAATAAATAGGTTGTGGGATTGGCCTCTCGCGAATCTCATTCAGACGAGAACAGGAAGTTAGCTGGCACCATTGTGGCGTTACAAGCTGCCGGAAGGAGTACTGAGAGCGAGGGCTGCCACTTGCTGGATATGCTTGAGCTACCTCAGTTGTCTCTGGAGTTGGAACTATAGTGGCTCCATCTGTCACCAATAATTTCGGCACATTCCAAACTAAAAATGGCGTCTATTGAAGCGCTTTGCTTTGATGCAGTTACGAAACAGATATATAACGAACGTATGAAATTTGTTCCCACCGATCCTTTTGTGTCCAGTTTGGAAGATTCGGTAGACGGGAGAAAAAAAATTCAACCTTACAATTAAAATATTTGAAATAAAATATTGACACTAAAATATTTCCTTTTAGATCAATGTGACGACACCATGCCGAACGTTCTTTGCGTCACAAAATCGACAGAACCTCCTATAGAAGAACCCGAAAGCGTTTTTGACAGCGTCGTTGAAGACATTGTTGGCAACGAACCGAAAAGGATTAAATCACAAGCCTACAAGATGATATATCTATTATCACTCATCCACATATTGATACTTTTAGCTAGTTTGCTTTGTTAAAGTAGGCAATAGCATTTACCAAGGTGTAAATTATTAACATCCTCAGGGGCAAACTGCACTCCAAAAACTACACTTTGTGCTCTAGAAGCATCTTTAAAAAAGTGTTGAATATTTTTCATGACTTTTGAACCGCACGAAATAGAGACGTGCGGTTTACGCCGTTTTGAGAGCAGCTTTCCAATAACACTGGTTCTTCAACAAAAAAAATACATAAAAAAAAGACTGTCACCTTGATGGAATAAAAAAAATTAAAGCCAGGATTTGTTTCATTTTTTTTTTATTTCGAAGATTTCACCGCCTCAGACAAAGTTGATCTGTATTCCCCGTATCTTCAGCAACTCGAAAACGAAGCAATTCACCCTCATACAACCGTGATAAAACAAAAAATGGAGAAGAGAGGAATAGCCTAAACAGCATCCCATTATCAAGTGAATAAAAATTAGCAGTCAAGCATCGTTACAAATATAAACACAAAAATTGTTAAGGCCAAAGCAAAACAAATTACAAGGCAAGCAAACACATTTTAAATTAAAAAGAAAAGAATGAACCCAGATTTACAGACAAAACAACTTGTTTGGTCTCCCACGATTTGCTGTTTTGGTAAATCAGGGTTCAATCTTTTTTAATTTTTTTTGTTTTATTTAAAATGTTTGCTTGCCTTTTAATATGCTTTGCTATGGCATTACCAATTTTGTGTTATTATTTGTATCGATGCATGACTGATGATTTTTATGCACTTGATAACGCGGTGCTGTTTATCCCCGAAACGTCGTCTTTTTGAATTTTTGTGCAATTAGCTGGCTTTCTGTAATTATCAAATCGTTACTGACGCAGCTAACGTCATTCTATACGCGACCAGTCAGGGAAGGGAGAATTGCCATCTCTGTTCCTCGCCCTGTACTTTTGTGTATACTGTACAAGGTTTTTTTTAACCCTTCGGCCCCCCCCCCCCCCTCCCCTTCCCGTCCTTTCCCTTTACGAAGCCTGTTGCTGGAAAAGGGTACGACGCACGTTTTTGTAAATAAACTTTTTTCTTGTTTAAGAACGTATATGTTGTTGGACTGAGTGAGGCCTTTGTTCGCGATTCGGGCAATCAACTGTCTACCAGATTACCTATCAGTCCACTTTCGTGTTGATTGTTTTCAGTGATTAAAATGTCGTGTTTGTTGTCACGTCCGCGTGTTTGCACTTAAGTGATGAGCTACTTCATAGATATATTTAAAATCGTTTACAATATTGGTATCTCCGAATCACAATCGCTATACGTTTATGTGGTTACAAGAGAGCGCTGTTCAGAAATGTGCACTGAAAAACCGCCTCACATCCGGGGCGTGGTTAGGAGAAGGGCGCGTGCGCCTTGAGGCCAAGCCGGACTGGTTGCTGGCGGCTGCGACGCGACGCGGGATGGTGTAAGAAAGACGTCAAAATCGGTCCATCAACACACCACGAACCACGATTGCAGCAAATGTGACCTTGCGGCACGTAGTAACGCTCTGGTTAAGGCTTTAATACCGCTTCCACACTGGGATCCCGAACACCGCTTGACCGCTTGACCGGTGTCTCGACCCGAATTGTGCCCACAGGCAATACACACTGAACCCCGACATCGCTGCGAAGGTCCAGACTTTACTTACCCTTTCTCTCGCTTACACATTTTCAGCGCTATCGTTATTTCTTTTTTTCCCTCTCTCTCCCATCTCCTCCTCCTGCTTCACCTTTATCTCGTTATTGCTTATCAGACCTCCAAGACAAAAAACATTTCCCTAAAGTGCGGGTCTGCGCACCGACCCTTTCCACACTGAAACACGGGCTCGGAGTAGGTGTCTCAAGTCCTCATTTCAAGCAGGACTTGAAATTCGGGGTCGTGTCCGGACCACAGTCGGAGTTCAATGTGGAAAGGTCAGACTCGGTCCCGGGGCGGATCTGGACTTTTCCCCGGTTGGAACGGTTATATAAGCCCCAACCAGACAGGCTGCTCGCGATTGGTGTACCATTGCGTCGATATAGGTCCACGAATGTAGCGTCTATACGCTTGAAGCAATTTTCACCTTGTAACCCTTTTCGCGCGATCTTTGACCTTTCGTGCGAAGCGAAGTGTTAGTTACTACGTGCTTACAAGGTCAATCAAAATTGCTGGACTCAAGTTGTGAGTGTGTCGTTTGTTGACCGATTTTGACGTCTTTCGCAAACCATCCGCGGTTCAGTCGACGACGGCATACCAATTGACATCGTTTTTGTCGATTTTGGAAAAGCCGTTGGCGTCAGTCTTGAACACATACTTTTGGACTGACCGGGATTTGGAACAAATCTCTTCTAAGTTGACTGTCGGATTGTTTGATTGGCCAGACCCAATTGGTGGAAAATTGAGGGTTCCAGTTGTAAACCGGTTGGTAGTGGTGTACCACAGGGCTCTGTTTTGGGCACCCTATGTTTTTTTTATTTTTATTTGTAAGTCTGACGTTTCGTCGGACTGATACTGACCTTAAAAAATTGGCTAACGACATAAAATTGAGTTCACACAGTGTTATGGAATTAGCAGGTGATAACACCATTCTAGCGCGGTAGCAACTACGTACTTTTTCGTTGTACGCATGCGCCAATTGCCGATGTCAGATTTAACTTACGCCAACTATCTGTTAACAACCCGGCTGTCGATTCGTAGATATACATACCATCGTGAGAACTCGACGTGTTTCGTCAACAGGACAATTTATAATGTTTTGGAAAGTTTTAAGATCTCTGGGCAATCCGATGACGCAGTCTCATGTAAGATGACTTCTCATTGGAGAGAAATGTTCGTATGAACTCGGAGAGTGGTAAGATAATAAAACATAGCATTACGTTATAAAATATTAATAAACACAAAGGATGTTTAGTTCTTTTGTTATTATTTATTTTGCATTGGGATACACGTCAATAAACCCAGCTCTCTAGCTTTTGTTGATAATAAGCCAAAAAATGTTTTTGTGCTCAGCCTAAAACTAACTCATGTTAATAGTACTTACAATGGAATACGCTTTGCCAAATTCAGACCAATCTTCAAGTCACAGAATCTTGTCACTGTTGCTACGAATAAGCTTCTTCAGGCCAAGACATAGACATGCACAGGAATACCTTCCAGCTATGAAGTGGCAGGACCTCACGGCCAGCAGCAGGGACCAAGAGCGTGTCTTAGACCGTGAACTTGGTAGCGAACTGGAGGCCAAGGCCGACTGAGAAGTAGTGGGTGCATGATTCAAATGTTGTGGAAGTATAAGATGCGGCGGGGAGGAGGTGGACTTTTTATGAAAGTCTTTTGTCTTGGCCTGAAGAAGCTGATTCGTGACAATAATAGAAAATTCGCTGGAAAGGTGACAAGATTCTGTGACTTGAAACTTGGATTGACTGAGTTTGGCGAAGCGTATTTCACTGTAAGAACTTTTTCCGAATCCGAAAGTAAAATGACCGAAGTAACGGTTTTTTTTTTCAAAAATCATGATAATAATTTGAAATAATATATTATTGCAAAATAATAAGCACTCGTTAGTTACTGTCAGGTAACTATAACTGTCAGGCTTCGTGCGAAAATCATAGCCGTAACGACAAAAAATGTAGGACTATTACTATTGATCATGGATGGAAGTGGCCCATGGGTCAGTGGGTAAAATAAGTCACATTTTCATCGTGGGTCAAGTGGGTCATGAGTCAAGACCATTCATCCACCAACCAACGGTAATCTTAAGGTAACCAGTAGTCTTATTACTCTTTAAAAATTTGTCTTAACCCTTTCAAAAATAATTTTTCCCAGAAGGCTAAAAATCCAAAATAAAGGCACGGGGGCAGAAAAATGCTTCTTTTGCATTTATGTTATTCTTTAACAAAACAAAAGCTTTAATTAGAAGGTTTCCCAAAGGTCCTGGAAAAAGGTCGTCATAAAGACAATCTGGGGAAGAAGGTCTAGAAACTGGACGGAAAGCCAATGGGCTCGAGATTGGTTAAATAAATACGGATGTAAACCTATTTACGTTGCATCCGTATTTATTTAAAGTCTAGAAAGGCCTATGTTAAAAAAAGGGTTGGTGGTAAGTTATTACCAACCTTTTTTTTTAACCGTAGGCCTGATAACATATAAATGCAATTTTTTAAAGACCGGCTGGGGGTGCGAGCGCGTCGGGGTGGGGGGCGGCGGTTGGATCCTTTATACACCTGTATTTCTTACCGACCTTTTTTTAACGTATTGTACTGTATTATTTTTTCATAGCTTGGGATGGGTCACGGATGGTGGATCACATTTTGTTCTTTATTGGGTGGGTCGTCGTGGGTCAGGGCTAGAGTGGGTCACGTGGGTGATGGGTCGGAAAAACGTGACCTACTCAGTTCCATCTCTGTTATACTGATCATACCCACTTCACAGTTTCAGTAAACATTACTTAGCTAAGAGCGTGGTCAGGTGACTAGCAGTTGCCCTTGCGCCAAGTTAAGACAAGTCTCCTCCATGTTGGCCATTCAAATTTGGGTTTGATTATTCAAAAATAAAAATAAAAATAATAGCACACGCGCCTGATGCGTGAAAACCACATTGTCACAAAACAACGGAATTTAATTTTCAACAGGTATGTTCCTGTCATGTTCACAATAAGTCTTTAAAAAAAACAGAGATCAGTGGTCTTCAGAGGTCTTCAGAGATCAGTGGTGTGTGACGTAGTTCCAAGATGGTGGATTGTGTGTGGTACAACCAAGGGCCGTAGCCAGGAATTTTTTTTATACCCCCGCACCTAAAATTAAAATGAAGCGCCTGCCTCGCCCCCCCCCCCCCCCCCCCCCCCAAAAAAATCCCATTCCCCAATGAATATTTTTTTCCTGGTTGCGAATATGTTTTTTTTTGTTTTTTTTTTTTTGTCGTGCGTAATGTAACCTGGACTTAGGTCTCTGTGCATCTCAACTACGAGGCCAAGGATGACGTTTTGTGGCGATTCGAATTATTTTTTTTAATACCGTTAA
>JAHWFP010156908.1:38678-52574 GCA_023313725.1 Lithobius niger | reverse complement strand
TATTAACAATCAGCATTTTTTTTTGTGGGTTACCGTTTCCGTGTTTCAACAATATAACTCGGCTCCTGAAGCAGACTTAAAAAAAAAAGTTAGTCATTTTCTTGTCTGGCGTGGAATTTTGTTGAAATTATAAGCATGTAGGATTAACTCATTCCAAAATGTAAAGCTTTATTCAGAAACAGGCTATTTTTATTTCGCTTAACAACAAAATCACTGTCTTCTCAGGCGGCGTAACCGTGCTCTCGATTTCAATTTTCAATTCAGCTTTTAATTTTTAACCATTACATGTTTTTCATCAACTTCTGCACTTTAGATTTTTCTTTGTTTGGAGTTTTACGATATTTTACAGGATTAGGAGAGCATGATCTTTCATTTGAAACCTTTACCACCTTTTTACGTTACGAAGTTCTTTGGAAACATCGAGTTTTAAACAAAACTCAATATCGTAGTCAACCTATAAAGGCCTCGTCGCGCTTCGCGCTCCTTGTCTGAGAAAAACCCCCGCACGTGCGGGGGCTGCGGGGTGCAGGCTACGGCCCTGGTACAACCCATCGTGGGTATACAGGGTGTAACAAAAGGTCGTGTCCAAACTTAGGTGACTAATTCCTTAGGTCAAACTAAGAATATAATTCATATAAACATTTGGCCAAACACGTCTTGTTCTTTGGTTATCGCATGAATTAAGAACCCAAATTCCAACTCCGCCTCCCCATCTCCACCCACGCTCTTGATATTGTAAAAACAAATCAGAATAGGAAGGTAGTGAATGAAGACAATGAACTGAAGGTTGAGAACAAACTGTTAAGAATCAAAATCAGAATAAAGGAAAAATATCTCTATTGCCAAACAATTTGTCCTGGAGGGGAAGCAACAACTGTTCTAAAACTTCGTTAGTCGGTGTTAATGTAGAACTGACAATACCATAGAGGTTTTATAAAGCGAAGTATTAAACGCAAACATCAGTTCTGCACAGGTAGAAATTAAAATAAGAAAACATTGTGAAATTGGAAAAGGCCGATAACAGTATACTACTGGGTCAAAGGGAATCACTTAACACTACACGAACGTGCAGCAGCTGGATTATTGGTCTGGTCCTGTCTGAATCTGTTGTCCATCTCTTACTACAGTGGTGGAGGTTTAAATAAATCAAATAAAATCGATTTAATAGTCCAGTTACTGTACGTTCGGTGATATTGTGACGAGTCCTTGTCAGCATTGCGAGATGGTTCACAATAATTCGTCAAAAATCCTTCCCTGAGCGTTAGAGCAGGTCTGCAAATGCCCTGCAGACGACGTTAATTCCATGAAGTGCTGGAGTGGTTCGTAAAAATAAAAATAAATATTAAAATGTTATTGTTTCCCAAAGACACATGGTTCCTGTGTGTGGTTGGGGGGATAGCAGTTTACATTAATTGTTCAAAGTTTCTTCCCTGAACATTAATGCAGGTTTGACACCGTCGAGCCATTGAGTTTCGGACATGTTCGAAAATACCAACGGTGGTTTTGTTTTTGCTATAGGTTTTTGCATAGCCAATATGTTTTTGCATAGCCAGAGCGTGGGCGGAGGTGGGGAGGCGGAGCTGGAATTTGGGTTCTTAATTCATGCGATAACCAAAGAATAAGACGTTTTTGGCAAACTGATTATATGAATTATATTCTTAGTTTGACCTAAGGAATCAGTCACCTAAGTTTGGACACGACCTTTTGTTACACCCTGTATATATATATATTTTTTAAAGACTTATGGTGAACATGACAGGAACATACCTGTTGAAAATTAAATTCCGTTGTTTTGTGACATTGTGGTTTTCACGCATCAGGCGCGTTTGCTTTTATTTTTGTTACCCATTTGACCACTGATCTGACGTTGAATTTGATTTTTCATTATCTGGTTCAGTCCAATCATGTTAATCTGAACATGTTAATGATCTGGGGTTCTGGTTCTCCAAGCACTTGAAGTTTTCTATACACTGTACGTAATCGTATTATAAATGCAGCCTGACAAAAGATTATCTATAAAAAAGAACTTTTTAAGTCAGAAGTAAGAAAGAAAAACACAGTTTCGGCTTTTAATTCTATGTGACATCCCTGTTGCAGTATGCTAGCACAGTGTGGTCGCCACACCTCTTAAAAGACACTTATTGAATCGAATCTGTCTAACAAAGTTGTTTTTTATATTTGCACCCACTTATGTTGGTTGTAGGTCGGTTTAGGCTTCTTAATTTTTTTTGTAAATTGAGTTGTGTGATGCTGGAATGCATTGCCAGAACAGGCTGTACCCACAGGATCATGTGAAGTTTTAAAGAATATATTGCGTACATATTACCTAGTACCTAATCTAAAATTTTTAAACTGTATCTGAGTACTCACCTGTTGACTTGTACTATAAAATTATACGAATTTAACGTCACACCTCAACCAAAATCTCCATCAGGCAGGCCTTACTTGGATGTGAAAAATGCTGAGTGCTTATTCTGCTTGAGGTTATTTCGATAACGCAAAACTTGTCTTCATTTTCAAAGGTAAATGAAGAAATCCCTCTTTACTTTTTTTTAAACCAATTTATATCTTTTCGGTCTCTCCTACCCCTCCCCCTCCTACTTGATCTAAAAAAAAAAAAAAAACAGGGACGTTAGACTGTTGGGTCGGCCCACTCTAAGCAACGCGTCAGAGCTACAGCAGAGCCATTTCTGGCTGTAAACACGGGCGAGATTACCCAATGCCGCAGTTGGTGACGTCATTGCTTCGGAACCAAAACAGAGTAATGTTACGATATCCGCTTGTGACGATGCTGTCCTATTGACACGACAAACGTTGCATTATATTCAGTGGCATTGTCGATTGGATTAGGTAGCTTGATTTTATTTTATCTGGCGAGCGTGGACCCTTTAGGTAGCTTAAAGGTGTCTACTCTCCGAATGAGAGGTTGCAGCACCTAGCGCCGTCTACCGTTATTTAGTTCATATGTAGCGCTTGATTTCAACAAGCGAAGAAATGCGCAAAGAAATTTCTTTTTACGCAACAAACAAGCCACGTGCCTCCTTAATTATTGAGTGTAAAGTTGGTGTGTCCACGTGCACAATCGGTCAAGGTTAGCGATATCACTGTCAGTAGATGGCGCCATTCTAGCGAAAAAAAATATGCGTTTCAAATTGTCGATATACAAGGTGAACCAAAATGATGTCCCATTGTTAAGCAACAATGACCACGCTTACAACAATGAACTTTCTAGAATGAGACGTTAGCTAAGGGCGGTGGTGTATTCCAAACAAACCGTAGCATGTTTTAGCCATTGTTATCCTACCCTCGACTCGTTTTGGAATACACCATTTCCCGTAGGTAACCTCTCATTTTAGAAAGGGCATTGTTACAAGCGTGATAATTGTTGCTTTCAAACAAAGCAGAGCTCAACAATGGGTACATTGTTTTGGTTCACCCTGCATAGAAAAAAGCGCCCGTGATGTCGTTAGGATTAGCTTTACCGTTGCTTCCTGGTGCACGTAGGCACACCAACTTTGCATTCAATAATTAAGGAGGCAAGTTGCTTGTTTGCTGTGTAAAAAGAAATTAGTTTAGGTGTTACGTCGTCTGTTGAAATTAAGGGCTAGACAGAATTAGATAGCGGTAAATGGCTATAGATGCTGCTGACTGTCGTGTGGTGGCAAACCCCCTTTAAAACACTCTAAAACAATTTAAATGTTTGTAACAGTCCGGCTTATGTTTAATAATGAGTGTACATTCGTTTGTTAGTCCAGCTTTTAGTGGATTTACCTGAGTGGTCAGTCAGCAAAATTAACAGCCACGGAGATGAAAGACTCGATGAAAGTGGAGTAAACCACGCCAGTGAAGTCAGACGCGTCTGAGTTTAAAAAAAAAAATAATGGCAGCTGCCCGCCGATGCGCCTCGCGAAAATCTCGCACTGTTTCTCGCGTTGCTGCTTTTAGTATTCGGTCTGAATTGCCAATACGGGAGTTGAATACATGTCCGTATCTTTCACATCATCTCTGGTTAGAACTACAGATTTGTTTATTGATTTCATTTTTTCGAGTGCTATATTGGGGTCTGTCCTAACTGCCCCGTTTAGCGTGATACCTGCATTTTGTAACGCTTCACTGGAAATAATTTAATCCGTCAAAATAGAGATGCACGCACTTTCTCAGAAAATTTACCGAGCATAACACAAGTTCGGAAAAATTTCACTTACCTTCAACCGACGTCGTCTTCTGCGACTTCGACGACCTACATTCAGAGGAAAGAGAAAAAAAAAGAAATATATGAGCCAAGAGAATGAGAAATACAGTTTTAAAACTTTATTGGAAGTCATTTCAAAGAGATTCATGTCTAAGTGATGCATGAAGTAATTCAAGTTTTTTTCGATGACGTATGTCATCTTAAATAGTGGAAATGCTGCCTGCATACGCCCAAAATTCCACGAATCATAAAAATCGGACCATTAGATTAGTCATCATATGTCAGTTGCGTACGGCTGCCATTGTTAAGCAGGATGAAAAGATTAAAAAAAAAACAGGACCTATTTTTTTGGCTATATGAGAAATCCTACTGAAGTTGTCAACATCAAGGCAGTTCATCATCAAGCAGTACATCATCAAGCAACAATGTCCCAACACCACTGCGAACTTGTCAAGGATTCCCCTCAACCCGACGATCTCAAACAAAGTAAGTATGTACAGCCGAGTGGAAGACGGTCGCCGAATAGGATCCCATGACTGGCCAATGGACATGACGGTCCAAAAGGTTGTCTGACGATGCGAAAGAGAGAAGGAACAGGGAACAGGTCATTATTTATGGCGGGGAGGGGGGGGGGGCGGTAAGAGAAACTGAAAATGGACTTCAAATAGTAAATTTTGTGAGGGAAGAAACAGAATTGAAAATGAGTCCTCTGACTGGGCAGGACCCACAGCACATTTTAAAATTTTCGGCGCAGTTATTTTGGCGACTTGTTCACCTGCAACAAAATACAACAGTTAATAATAATGAAGTACTTAAAATTCTAGGAAACTATTAGGATTTCTTACTTAGGCTGGTCCCACTCGTTTTTTTTTTTTTTACTTTTTATCTTGTTTGTAAGTAATCCTAATGCTGGTTTCTTAGAATTTCAAGCACTTCATTATGCTGTTGCATTTTGTTACAGGTGAATAAGCGCCAAGATAATTGCGCTGAAAATTATAAAATTCGTGTGTGCTTTATGTGCTGTGTTTTACCCAGTCAGAAGACTCATTTTTAACTTTCTGAAAATAGACATTTGCATTTTAGAGGTGGGATCATCTCAAGATTTTAGATGATCCCCCTCCCAAGTTCCTGAAAAATCTTAGCTCCCCCTCCCAGAATGAAGGCCGAAATTAATTTGATCCCCCCTCCCCCCAGAAAAAGAACATTTTGCCGGCCCCCAGCTAGGCCGGCTAAAAATGGTTTCTTTTGCTGAAAAAAGTGCAATACCTGTCACTATTTGCATTGTTGAAACATCACATTCGAGGAATGTAATGCTAAAATTATCAGGTTAAGTTGTTTTGGCAATAAAGAAAGAACATTTTGTCGGCCCCCAGTCAGGCCGGCTAAAAATGGTTTCTTTTTGCCTAAAACATACATAACCTGATAATTTCTAGCATTACATTCCTCGAAACCAACACTGCAAAAAAAAAAGGGTGACTTTACACAACTTTCTTGTGGCAGCCAGGCTGCCACATAATTATTGTGCAACTTTACACAAAATCTGGAAAAATATAGAGTGTGCATTACACAGGATATTCGAGCAACTAAACTTAGGATGAAAGATGCGCATGGGAAGAGCGCAAAGTCTTCGATTTTTTTAGAAACAGATATTTTTGCTTCCCCTCCCCCAATAATTCGTTTTGGAAACGCCCATGTGTATAATGACATCAGAAATATACGTGAAAGGCATCAAAAATTGCTTTAATTAAAAACATTTTGTTGTAGAATGAAATTACACAAATTAGCCGTGTATAGTGAAAATATTATTCGCTTGAGTTGCTGCTATCGTCAAATTTAACACCAATATTTGTAATGTTAAACATCATTCTTGTGCTATGTCGCTGCAATAAGAACATTTTCCGTTATGAACGCTGCTGTCGCTTAATTTACCAGTATTATGTGTAACGTTGCATGCATTTTACGTGTTATTTCTCTGCAGTGACAATATTTCCCGCTAGGATCGCTATTGTTCTGTCATTTCAAGTCATTTTGTGTAAGGTTACACAACGTTGAAGTGTAACGTTTCTATCTGCCCTCCATAAGCGAAGTCAGTCATAAAATAGGAGTTTAGCTACACAAATACATTGAGTATTCATGTAATTTTTTTTACAGTGAACAATGCAAAAATTGACAGGTATTGCACTTTTTCATAGCATAAAGAAATTAAATTTTCTTATGTCTGTTCAGTTTTCATGTAGATGATTTCCTGTGGCCTAATTTTAAAATGGCAGTCTGCATTGATAAGATTCCAGCTGTGTGGAAAAACGTTCTTCAAAACATATTCTTCAACTTTCTTAGGATTGTTCTTTAAACCCCTCTGAGGGCAGAGGTTCATGATTCCTGGCATAATAAAAACTTTTGATTGAGGGCTGAGTATTGGCACTATTGTGACAGTTCCTGTAAACATCAGCAAGTACAAGATGAATAACATCTGTGTCGTGAAAACCTTTTCAGAAAGTAGCTTGGAAGAACTATGCTCCATTTAACATCAAACCTAAAGCGTCCGCGGCCTGTCATGAGTTCGCTACAGAATGAACACAGATAATCGATTATACGTTTTTGGTAGCAGAGTGCCTTATTGATATCCAAGACGGTTAAAAAAAATAATGGCGGCCGTCGATTAAAGCCGACCCCTCCAGGAAGACGTAGCCGCTCATAAAATACTTGCAGGACTCAAGATACGCCGCGCACACAATAACACCTGCAAAATCCTATAAACACTTAGAGGTAACATTTGTAAACATTGGAAGGGACCAGAAAAGTGCTAAGTATATGCAAGAATAAGTCCTTGAAAAGATTCATCCACGGGGCAGGCAGGTTGGGGAGGTCATTGAAATGAAATCAAGCCTGTGGGTAGCGCTGTCGTGAGAAAGATCACCAAAAGCAAGGTACAGGTGGATTCTACCCATATCAATACTACCACCGTGTGTGATGGGGGCTGGAACAGTCCCAGTTTATCTGACTTAACAGTGCCAAACATCGTAACCACATCTTGAGGCATGCTAGTGTCAACTCGCTAAGAATGTAAGGCAAAAACGTGCATTAATTGCTACCGTTATTGCTGCTACCTTTGAGCAGTTAAATATGAATAACCCAACATAGTCAAAAAAACAACCAAAATGGGGTTGATGCTGACACTGACTATGCACTAAGAATCATCGCCTCTCCAAAAACCCTCTATCAGCAATGAACAGGTGTTTCAATTCGAAGACTGTAATTATTGGTGACTAGCAGAAGGCACCTTAAGCGTCCATTCGACTTAGTTCATGACTCAATTACCTCGTCCTTTCCAGACACCAGGATCGAGCAGGTTCCATCGTTCATGCCAGAAATTCTCCAATCTCAAAAGAATATCCCAAAACTCGTATGATCATATGACCTGCTCCTGTGATTTGAAACGAATAACACAGGCTTAGCAAACGAAGTAAGCAGTATGCATTAAAGCCCGCCCTTGTGAAAATACGAGATACACTGATCTGAGAAAGAAAAAAAACACAACTGTACCGACCGGGGCATGAAACCAGGACTTTCCCCTTACTGGCTGGGCGCTCTACCACTGCACTACCGGGGCAGACCCTTTCTCAGTGGTGACCTAAAGGCCACAAACCTACACAAGGCGGAAGAGCAGTTTGCTTTTTGGCTTCTACAGTATTATCACAAGTCCAGCAGTCTTTAATGCAGACGGTATACTTTGTTAATCCTTTACCTTGTGATTTATTCTTTATTTAATGCACGGTGGTGACGTCACGCTAATACATCCCCATGCTGAAAGTGTAGTCGTTATATACGGTTAATCTGAAAACCCACACACGTCACAGTGGGTTAATTTTGATAACCCACACTTTTTTGATAATCTAACACTTTTTACGTGGGTCTACACAACCCCTGCTCCACCAAGTGACATATGACCCGACTTTGTAAAATTACCGTACACAACACAAATGAAACCAGCATAAACAGGCACATTTACAACCTGCCACATTTTTCTTTCTAGCCTAACACGGAAAAAAAAATACTCGCTACTATGCTAGACCCCCCACCCACGGAGGAATGGCCCAACCCGCAATCTTTCGTTCCAACGGGTACGAAAACTAGGCCACTGACACTTCCTAAACACACCTAAAAACCTACGAGACTCAAGCGAATAGCGCATTTTATACACTCATCTTATTTAAACTATTAAAGTAGAAAAAAATACAGTTTTACCATAAACACAAACATCAGTATTACGCAGCATCTCTCCCCTTCGGTCGGCCTTCATACACAGGAAGCTTCCAACCCCGTTTCTAAACCGGAACTTCCGTTCAGGAATTTACGTAAGTCGCATGTAGAAAATCTTAAATTCTTGAAACAAGTCTTTAAAAAACTCTAATAACACGATAAATTAGCTCGACGTCACACCTTAGCATTAAAATACATATCCGTGAGTCCTTGTCGATTTAACGGCTATAATTGCTCTTGAGTTCGAAGCGGCTAGTCCACTATCTCGGGGGTGAAGGGAAAAACTCGTGGGCTTCGCCCACTCGTGTTTCCCTCCACCCCTTCGATATTGGACTAGCCGTTTCTTGCTCACGAGCAATTATAGCCGTTAAATCGACAAGGACTCACGGATATCTACTACTTATTGCTCTCATTGTTTCTTGTGTGGAGGCCAAGGAGCAAGTTGCTTATCCTTCCTTGTGTATGTTTGTGGCCTTTAAATCGGTGACCGGAAAAAAAAGCTGCGGAAAAAAAAGCCTGGAAAAAAGAGCTGATGGAAAAAAAAAGCCTTGGAAAAAAAAGCTGCGGAAAAAAAAGCTGAAGGAAAAAAAAAAGCCGATGGAAAAAAAAGCCCCGGATAAAAAATCCGCGGAAAAAAAAGCTGCGGAAAAAAAAGCTGAAGGAAAAAAAAAGCCGATGGAAAAAAAAGCCCCGGATAAAAAAGCCGCGGAAAAAAAAGCTGATGGAAAAAAAGCCGTGGAAGAAAAAGCCGCGGAAAAAAAGGCCGATGGACAAAAAATAGCGCGAAAAAATCTGGTTGAAAATTTACAAAAAAAACCTGCCTGTATGTAGTTTTTTATAAATATAAATGTATTTTATATTATAAATGTATTAATAATTCATTAGCTGCATGTTGCTCGATCAAGGTCACCGTTGGAAACCCGAAAGGAAAAGAAATCACAAGTTTCCTGCCAAATTCCTTAACTGGGGAGGTTGTGGGGGAAAGGGTCGTCCTCACTTTGGTCGGGTGACCTTCGATCGTTAAAGGATAAAACATGAAATGACGAGTTTCCGCCATAATTTGGATAGGAGGGGAGGGGGGGGGGAATAATCAGGAAATCATAAATTTGCCTTAAATCCATAACTTGGACAACTACAAAAAAATTCCGGAAAGCATACTTTATTCCCGAACTCCTGTACGTTTTTTTTTTGTGTTTTTAAGTTATTTTGATATTTCTCTGCAAACATTTTAACATTTTTTTCTGGATCGTATCCCTTTCCCGCCACCCTCTCCTCCCACCCTCCCCCGCCCCTGCACCGCAAAAAAAAAAAAAGTGAATAATTTAGACACACGACCAAACTGAGGACGACCCTTTCCCCCATCACCTCCCCAGTTACGGAATTTGGGAGAAAACTTGTGACTTCTTTTCCTTTCGGGATTCCAAAGGTGGTCCTTGATCGAGCAACACGCAACTAATGAATGAGTAATACACACGTAACTACATTTAGGTAGTATTTTTGTAAATTTTGAACCAGGATTTTATCGCGTTCTTTTTTGCATCGGCTTTTTTTTCCACGGCTTTTTTTTCCACGGCTTTTTTCCCATCGGCCTTTTTTCCATCAGCTTTTTATTCCGCGGCCTTTTTTTCCGCGGCTTTTTCTTCCATCGGCTTTTTTTTCCATCAGCTTTTTTTTCCGGGGCTTTTTTTCCATCAGCTTTTTTTTCCAGGCTTTTTTTTCCGCGGCTGTTTTTTCCTAGGCTTTTTTTTCCCCCTAGATTCTTTAAATCACCACTGAAAAAAAGGAAAAGGCTTGAAGAGCTACTGAGTTCGGCTGGAGTCTGTAGCCAGGGGGTAGCACAGTGATTACAGTGCCCGGGAAGTCCTGGGTTCGAGTCCCAGTCGGATCCGTTGCCTTTTCTTTCTTTCTTAGATTAGTCTATCTTGTACCCTCACAAGGCCAGTCTTTGGTGTAGACTGTTTACTCCGTTAATCATTTACCTTTTGATTTATTGTTTATTTTAGCCCGTAGCCAGGGCCCGCCCCGGTAGCGCATTGGCTTGAGTGCCCGGCTAGTGAGCAGGAAGTCCTGGGTTCGAATCCCAGTCGGCTCCGTTCTAGTTTCTTTTTTTCTCGGATTAGTGTATCGTGTATACTAAAAACGCCAGTCTTTAATGCAGTCTGTTTGTTTCATTTACATTTTACATTGTGATTCTTTCTTTATCTTCCCCAAAACAAAACTTGCTAAGGATTCCCGCCAAGCTTTTCGGCCGTGTGAAGTCGTGATATCAAACGCCAAGCTCTTTCGCCAAGCTAATCCCACCGAGTAATAGTTCGAAGGTTAAAAAAGAAATGTATGAAAATTGCTTACGGCGCAATTTTCAATTATTTCATTTAACGTTTGAAGTATTAATCGGTGGGATTAGCTTGGCAAAAGAGCTTGGCGTTTGATATCACGACTTCACACGGCCAAAAAGCTAGGCGGGAATTTTAACAAGTTTTGTTTTGGGGTAGATATCATAATTGTTTGGTCCAAATTGATGAAATCCATTTTTTTTTTTTTGGCATTATGAGATAGAAACACCAATCTAGTTTTCTACCCTTTTTTTTTTTTTTTTTGGCTTTTATTAGATTTTGATGAATAATTTTTTTCAAATAATAAGGATTTCTTCATTAAAGACTGGCCTTGTGAGGAAACACAATACACTACTCTGAGAAAGAAAGAAAACACAGACTTCGTTTACCTTGTGATTTCATTCTTTATATAAGGATTTCTTATTAGTACTGAAGTATCTCCTTGCAAACGCACGGATTTATTTAATGTTTAGTTTGGCATTGTTGCATAATAACAATGTTTAAAACAATGTAAAACAATCAATTTGGCAGTTTGGAGCTTTCTAACCCCTGAAGCACTTGACCAATTAGAAGAGGCCTTATGAAAAGGGCACATCTCCAGAGTAATACCTGTAAAATGAGCTAAGAACCAGCTTTATTCACTGCATGAAAGAATTTACTTTCGTGATACAAAAAAAAAGCGTTAGTATTAGTAAGTAGTAAAGTAAGGAGTAAGTAATTAGGCAAATACCAACGTTATTCACGTCGTTTTTTCAACAAGAAAACGTTAAGCTGTGTCCTTAATAGTGAGTTTATGTTGTCAGGCGACCAAAGTGTCCCGATCAAACAAGTTTCAGCCTTTTCTGTCGCATTGTTATTTATCCTCACATGCCTGAAAACAGCCTAACTGCCTTTGCTGTAAAGACACAACGTGTCTAGTGGTCGCCATGCTCATATATATATTTTATATGGATGTTATCGTTTTATCCTGGCGGGCGACACACTAGCGTGTGTCTTGATTTAGTCTAGGTATTAACTCTGTTGCCTGTTTAAGGGCGCGTTTACGCAACGACTCACCTTTACATTCTCGCAGCTGAAATTTAATCGCGATGGCAAAGATGTCGTTTACATGGTAACAATGCTTCCTGGATTAGCTAAATCAGAAAAATTTTGAGCAAATGCTTGCAGACTTATAAATCGTGACAGTAAGATAAACCCGCTGCCATTTTGGAATTTCAGCTAATTTCTAGCTTCTAGCTGCGAGAACGCAAAGGCGAGTAGTAGCGTAAACAGGGCCCTGAGAGCGCGTTTGCAATAACTGGCCTTTGCATTCTCGCAGCTAGAAGCTAGAAATCATCTGAAATTCCAACATGGCGGAGGTTTTAGCTCTGTCGACTCGCAATGAAAACACTGAATAATGCGAGTTCAGAAGGGACTGTGAACATTTCATCAGGAGGAATTCTTTATCTTTTTGCCACGGTTTATAAGACTTAAAACATTTACTCAAACGACGTCGGATTTAGCTAATCCAGACGGCGTCGTTACCATGGCAACGATAACTATGCCATTGCGATTAAATTCTAGCTGCGAGAATGCTAAGGCGAGTCGTTGCGTAAACCCGGCCTAACACTAGCTGGCTGCTTTTGTATTTACCGGAGAATGCGGCTATCGAGCTGTCTAGACGTAGTTAGTAACCATGGCAACAACGAGGACGTAGCTCTTCTTCTCGTGCCTCACAACACGACGTACGAAGCGTGCAACATGACAGCGTCGATTTATGACAGCTAGAACTCAATTTTTACTGCAGTACAAGACGACGGAGTGATTTCTGAATGCCGGGGTTCGATGGTTTGTCTGCGATTCGATAACCCCGAAATGGACGCCATGTTGGATTTTGAATTCTCGCTGCGAGCAGCTATTTTATTCTACCGTCGTCTGTCCACTGCTAGAAGCTGTTCTTTGAGCGAGAATAGCAAATTTTGGAAATAGCATGAATAGCAACAGTGTTGTACCAATGTTTAAAATTAATGTTGCACTTTGTTCTTTATCCATGTTGTTATTTATGACTAGACGAAGACCGTGCTATGCACGGGGCCGGTCATGAATTAAGTTCACAGACACTAGTTTCCAGGCACACTTTTTCCGACACTTTAACCGACATCTTTCGTTCCCGTGCCTCGTACATCTTATTGTGACCCATATGTGAGTTGATCGACCACTCACTCCCGGCTTCACTTGCCATGCTGGTAGAATGGAAGAGTCCACTTGCAATGCGGGCGTGAGGATGGGGAAGTGATTGCTCGCCCTTTTTTTTCTTAACTGCTCAGCCGGATCCAGCATTATTATAAGTATACATTTATTTTGCTATGTTATTATGTTACATTTATTTTGTTATTTCCGCATTCATTTAATGGAAACTGAAAACTAATCGAAAAGAAATATCGGTTGATTATGAAATGGCCTTGGGCGAGCGAGGAGGTCTCGTTGCGTAAACGTGCCCTAACTTTTGGTTGCAGAATATTGCTGCATCAACAGTTAATCTGAAACCTGATGGAGAATTGCGCTTTTTGGATTACAGCCAAGTATCTCCCCCTCTCTTTCTCCAGCCTTCTTCCTCCCGGAGTGGCTTTCAAATTCATTCATTGGCTGGATTCCGTGATGGATTGCCATACCCCACTTGGGATTTACATCCGTGAGTTTCCCTCTATCGGCGTTTTTTCTTACATTTGCGTAAGATTTTACGATGATCGTTAAACTTTTTTTTTCTTCTTCTTTTGACGACCAGGCTACTCCCAACTGAAGTTATTTTGGCCGACAGAAGCTCTTGGTATCCCTAATGGCAGCGAGATGTTGCGTTACAAAATAGGAACATGCGAGAAAAAAAATTGCGGTTCTCAATAAAAGCTGCCATCTCTGAGTATAAGAGTCGTCAAACGCCAAAGGAAGGAGTGATTGTAATTACGATACCAAACTCCAAATAGGATTCCGCTACTTCAGAAACTTGCGTTATAAAGCCCGAGGTGCAATGATAAAACCAAAATTAGTCGTTAAAATTGATGAAAAAATTGGATTGCTACAAGAACAAAGGTACTAAAAACGGTACGCTTTGGTGGTAAACATCACTGTTTTCAA